>JBBPCY010012682.1:0-15418 GCA_037974405.1 Brachyalestes nurse
CCATACCCTGGAAGCCCAAACCCTGAAAAACAGGTGTGTCCCAATACTTTTGTACATATAGTACATATGTATAAAATATATACAGTGGACAATTCAAAGAGTTTAAGAAATAATTTTAACAAATGATTGGGAAATGGAAAATAATAGCAATCCATCGGTTCTCTATTGACTACAATATCCCACCTATTGCTACAATCCAGCCAAAAATGGCCTTTTAAGCATAGAGACATACATACTGACAGAACTGTTGCTTCAGCCTTTCTCAGACACCCTCCATTCAACCATCAAGCTATCCATTCATCCATCCATCCATCTGTCTATCCAAACCTTTCTCTGCCTCTGCACTCTTACCTCCACATGTGTTCAGCTAGTGCTGGACTAGCACTGGCTAATTGAAATGCAGTACACATAGCATGTTCAGTCTTTGGGCCAGTGACAGTTTGACATGATGGTTTGGGCAGGGATGTGGGTGGGGGTAAAGGTCAGAGAAGAAAATCTAAATATCCACAGAAAAAAATAAATGGATTTTATTAGGAACAGCATCGAGTGTTTACTAAAACTTTCTTTACTTTCCTGGTGTATTCTGCTTCTGATTAATTTGTGCATCCTCTTTTAGTCATCCATTACATCATTGCAAAGTTTAAAGGTGTTTTGCAAATATTTGAGCATTTATCTGTAATTACTCAACAATTTATGGACATCAAGCATAATTTTATTCAACAAAGCAGATTTTAGCCAAGTCATGTGTGACGAATGAATGCAAATCAATGAGAAGGAAGACTCCTGAAATGAGAAAGACCACCACATGCATAACAGGAACACTTTAACAGTAATTATTCACTGTAGTTTGCAAAGACTAACTAATGACTATGTTGGACTATTATAGAAACATGAGTCAGGCTTTTTAAAAAATTCATACACTTCATTTGCCAAAAGCCTCTCTTTGTTCTTTCACATAGACCATGGTCAAGGGCGGTCATTCATTCTGCAGGTTTGATTTTCAAGTTCTTCTTGGAAAAAGAAAATGCCATGAAATGTCAAACTTTTGGAAAGAATATGCCAGCCAATGTGACATCCAGTAGGCTTCATTCCACAAAGATTTTTTTTTTCTTTTCCTTGATACAACCTCAAATTTGTCTGTCTGGATAAATTGCTCCATTGCCAAAATGTCAAACTTTCTTGCTCCACTCTTTTTCAGGACATGAGGCTGCAAAGACATCTGAGGTGCTGTGAAAAAAACACACCTCAACTATTAAGACAACACTGTGGATATACCAAACATTGGCATCCATCACTATAAACTGTGCAAACAATAAGTTACACAACCATGTGTACAAAAAAAAACAGGACATGCTTGTGTGATTCCAAGCACTAACAAAATATGACAGGAATCAATAAAGCTTTTCAAAGCAGTCTAGTAAAATTTGTTTCTACATGACAAACAGCAGCCTTGAACTGATTGAGGTATTTCAAAGGATAGAGCAGCTCAGGCAGAAACAAACCCTGAGGACCTATTCTTTCAGCTATTCACCTTGAGCTTCACCAACATGAGACGAAGGTTTTAATAAAGTAAAAATTATGCATTTGCAGAGGTGAGCGAAATGAAGACAATGAAATAAATGTGGTCTAATGACTTCTGCTGGTGTGACAGGTCACTGCTGGAATTTGCTTGGACTCTTGGTAGTATTTTATTAAATTCCAGTCATCCTTCAGTTAAGAAAAGGAATGACTTTTTCTTAGGCCATGAATATCAAAATAAATGGAATATCACAGCTCCTCAGACCAGTTGTATTTAAGTTCATTGTGATGGGGAACTTTGGCATTCTATAGTTGCCAAAATGAATATATATATCATATCAAGTCAAGTTTATTTATATAGCACATTATAATACACAAAGGTCATTCAGTGTGCTTTAGAAGAATAGAATAAAAAAATAAAAAAGAAATTCAGAGAATATATGAAAACATAGAATGCAACATCAACAAAAAAAGACTGAAAATTGCAATAGAAGAAGTCATATTTAAAAGAAAGTGGAGGAGGTGGAGCTTTTTAAAGGTGGCTACAGTTGGGGCACATCTGAAATTGATATGTAAATGTGGCACATCTTTAAGACTGTTAATTCATTTTGACCTTTTAAACAGACAACAGTAGTGCAAGATGAAGCTCAGCTGGTTACAAATTATATGTTGCTACAATATGTGCAATGATCTGCTGGCAATCCTTGAGTCCTGACATTCATGTGGAGACTGCTTTGATATGTACTGGCTACTCAAACATTTTTGCAGTTAAAGTACACCCCTTACTGACAGCCCTGTTCCCTATAGAAGTGTCCTATTTCAGCAGGATAATGCTGGAATGGTTTGAAGAACATGACAAAAGGTTCAAGATATTGGCCTCCAAAGTCCCCAGAGCATCTGTGGGATGTGCTGGACAAAGCCGTCTAATCCACGGAGGCCCCATTTATAGGACTCAAATGATTCCCTGCCAATGTCTTGGTGCAGATACCACAGCACCTTCAGAAGTCTTTTGGAGTCCATGCCTCAGTGGGTCAGAACTGTTTTGTTGGCAGGAGGGGAACCTACACAGTATTTGGCAGGTGGTTTTAATATTATGGCTGATCTATGACATTTACACTCATTGTTTGGAATGTAGAGCCACTGTTGCTCTCACTGGTAGCCAGTGAAAATTGGAAAAAATTGGATGTCTTTAGGAAGTCATGTTATTTTCATATCCAGGTTCATGTGAAGTCTGCATTCACACAATGCAAAAATATTACTGGACTATTGAAAGTAGCAAATTATGTTCTGAAAAACTTACTTAGTACATGCATTTAGTTGTAACAGAAAACTGTTTCTTTATTTCTTTAGAGTTAAATTGGAGAAAATAAGAGACATTCAAATAATCACAAATACTTATACTGTAATATGATTAATCATATTTAATTTGTTTTAATCGTTTGACAAATTATACCATATACCTTATAGTTTCTCACTTAGAGTTAACTGGATAAACACTAAAGTAGACTCTCTGCCTGGCTTCTTCATTCTGCAAGCATTCCAACAAGTCAAAGCCTCTAAATCCAGTGAAATTATTCATGAAACTGTAACAGAAAGTTTAACACAACGCTTGATGGGGTAAGTGAGATAAGAATAAATACTTAGTGCCATCTGCTAAATTTCCACAATCAGTCATTCTTTTTTTTCCTCTTTTTTTTACCAATGGAAGCAAGCCAGAAACAAGCATACGCTCGCTGAAAATGTTGAAATTAGATTGTCTTTCCCCTCTGAGAACGTAAATGTGAGCTTTCAGCTCCAGAAGTAATTACCTTATGTCAATATTCACATTTATTTGTGACTTTCATATCTCTTTTATTATGAAGATAACTCACGCAACTTGCCACAAATTATATCCATTTTTAATGTCCTCAGTGCTGCGGTTTTTGACTTATTAATTTACGTCACAACAAAATGCATCCAAACTGGCACAATATTGTGGCTCATTGGACTTAATGGGAAAGTCTGGCCGTTTAGGAGGAGCAAATCAAATCTTAGTAAAGTCATTATGTCTTGTGCGTACAGTGGCTTTGAGCAAATGGCGCTGGTAGGCTGTGGAGACAGGTGGAGCTGTGCTATCATACGCTGTGTGGAGAAGTTGGCTCTTTTCCCACAGAGCAACAATTCAGGGAGATGTTTTGCATTCTTTGGAATGTATAAGTAGTCATTTGTGTGCTTGTTTTGTGTGTGTAAGAGAGTTACGGGTGAGAGTAAAAAGGAGTAATACAGAATCCATGCCATGGAGCATACCTCCACTATGATCACTGACAACAATAACCAATACATGGTTGGTTTTAAACCTTTGGACATTATTATGGAATTGTTCTTATTAATGAAGCTTGGACATATTATTGCGAGCAGCCTATGCTCAGTTTAAGGAACTGCTCTTCAGCATCAAATATGAATGAAACCATTCAGGTAGCTCCACACTCTTTGGTAGGTGATTGGTATGTAGAAAGCCATGACAACAAACAATTCTTTTTTTGTTTTATTTGCTGTGCATCTTTGTGCATACTAACTTCAGCCTGCATGTAAAGATTAAGATTTTAGATTAAGGTTAAAGATTAAAATTAAGAAGTCTAAGACTGTTTTAAGCATAATAGTAGAGCGTTATTTGGATGAGATGGAGAGAGCTGTATTTGCTTTCCAATTATGTTTTCTAAAGATGCAGCAGTAAAAGCTGGTAATGAAATGCATTCTGGTACTGTTTCTTTCAAAGGGTCACATCATCCAAACATTTTGGAGTATAGTATTGATGTAAGTTTAAACCCCACAGCTATATGTCTGCATTCATCTCCACATACTGTAGTTTGGAAAGTGCAGTAACATGATATCTTGCCTCGTGTGCAATTAGCATGAGTGTGAGTAACATTCTGATTTGTAAAAGCAAAACAACTATAGCTTGCCTCTACGATATGTTGCACTTTATAAATACCACTTTTTATTGTATCTCTAATAACTGTGTAGCTGCACATTAAAATGCATGTGTTCAGGTTTTATTTGCTCTTTAAACTATTCTGTAATGTAATTCTATTTACAGAGTGATAGCAAAAGTAACTTAAAAATGACACAATAATTACAACAAAAACAGACCCATGTAAAACAAAAGATAATGCATAAGACATCTTGTTTACTTGCCACCACATATGGATGTAATAAAGACAGTATGCCCTTAAATGTTCCATTCCAGTGAATATATTTCACCCATTTTTGTCCTGATATGCAGGGCAACTGCTTGCTATTGATGAAAAACTAGCATTTAGCATAAGGTTGTGTATGGAAGGTAGTGTGCAAAGTCAAACAGTGCATTAATGTCCTATAAATGTGGTCATCCTAGTACAACATGCATCATATTGTTCCATATATCACTGTGGGTATAGCGCTCAAAGCTGACTGTCTGGTATTTAACTTTTACTGTCACTGTACCAATCTCTGGAGGCTGACTTTGAGTGGCACTTCTTTGGAAGCTACTTGCTATCCACATACCTAACCATCCACATCTTCAACCAAACACACTTATGTCTAGGGTTCTTTCTCCTTTCTAACCCACCTACCACCACGTCCTCCTTCTACCGCCAACTTTATTCATTTGTATTCATGCTGATGCGAAGCCTGCAATCTTCACTTTCCAAACCTTTGTTTTGATTGTGGAAGTTGCTGGGCTGACGGACATCTAACATATCCCTATAGGATTACTCCCAATCTCAAATGATACATTTAGGATCCCTCAGGACCTCGGTCATTGTTTCTGCGAAAGAGCAAACAGTAGCATTGTGTGTCTGGCATGCAAAATATCTCTGCTTATGGATTTTTGCCCATCGTAACATGCTGCCAGGACTTCCATATAGCTGGTCCCTGAGGGGTTTCCTGCTGTGTACAATAGGACAGGCACACCTAAGTGCTGAAGAATCGCTGTTATAGAGTGGTAAATGGAGAGAGCTGCATTTGCGTTACAATGATGTTTTCTAAAGATACAGTAGTGAAAGCTATTGTGGTGATGAAATGCAGCCGCATTTTGCTATTGTCACTGTTAAAAGGCTATATTTATCAAACGTTTTGGAATATAGTTGAGATGTAGGTTTATCTCCCCACATTTATATGCCTATGTTTATCCTCAGATTGTGTATTTTGGACATAAAATCTAACCACACAGGCAGTGACGTAACGTTCTAATTTGTGAATGCACAAATCTACTCATGGCTTCCATTTACAAGTAGCATATATGAAGAATACGCCATCTTCTAGCATTAAAATAATCAAGACTTGGGAGTCTTGTAGAAGAAAAGGTGTTGTGCTGGTCCTCACTTCTAAGATAAAATTTGGGACAACTCCTATACAATTATCTTTATTCGATATGAACATTTAATGTGCTCTGGCAGTCTTGTCTATTCACATACATCATTTTAATTTAATCATAGCTCCCATTAATCATGCCACAGAAGTTAACTTGTAGCAAACTTCACCCCACTAGACCAAATGATTTAGTAATTAAGGCAATCACATGCTTGTCTTTTTTAATAAGCCAAACCGTTAGTGCCCCTGGCGTACCGACTGCAGGAGACAATTGATCTAGGTGGAGTAGATGTGGGAACAGAGGTCTTGCTGGCTTCAGCTTCATGTTTTATTCCAGATCATCTCATTGAGAGATTGATCAAGCCTCGTTTCTGTTCTCCCTGTGCCTCTGCAGGTCTAATGCAGTGCAGTATTGTTACTCACACTGGCTTACTGGTGCATTAGCATGTAAAGATGGTCAACTGTCTCTTTCCTTCCCCGTTCTCCCCCGTTCCCTTTTAAGCAGCCATGACAGACTTATGTAGGGTGGATTAGCAAAATGGCACATCTTACATTGGGAGAATGCTAACGCTGACTCAAGAGATAAAGGTCCTTGGCAGAATGAGTGTAATCTCTTTAGTTAACTGAATTATTGAAGACCAGCAGACGAGAACTTTCTGGCCTTGGTTGTTCAGATGCTGCTGTGTAATTAAGCCAAATTATCACCGTTATTTTCAGTAGGATTATAAAAGAAACAGTAATATAATCAGGATGAGTCACTGCATCCTTCTGTACAATGTTTCTCACGGCACTATGTTAATATTCCAAATAATTGAAGCTCTGGCATGAAGTTCTCAGTGAATAAACGTCAGGAGTCACAATACCTACAATGTAAATATCCAACATGACCAGTGAACCTACACCATGTTTCCTTACAACAGGTCTACAATGCACTTTTAAAAGTGCTGTATTTAAAAATACTGCATCCAAAAGCATATTGCGAAACCATTATAAAACAATGCCTCAGCCAGAAAGCCAAGATAATTGTAACCATTTCATGTCATAACTTTGTGAGGTAGCTTTTAGAAGCATAAAGCTTTTTTGACAAATTCTTCTGACTCGTTAAGTTTCTCTAGAATGCTGCATTTCACATCAAAACACTCTGAATACCTATTTCCATCTCAAGGATTGAGGCATTTTGAAAAATCAGTGCGATTTTCCTTTAAAATATTTTGCAGTGCCAGTTCCACTATTCTCAGTTTCCTTGGTCTTTTTTTCATCCCTGTTAAGACAATGAAGCCCAATTTGCATAATGAAGCTGGTGTGCTTTTGAATTTTTCATGGTTCAGCTCCTCTGATCAGAAAGGCCAGTTGAACATCATCTTAAGCTTTTACTAAAGCTTCGCGCTCTGGCTGTACATCGGCTGTATCCTCCCTCTTGCCTGTGTCTCCATTTCCAGCCCAGGAAGAGTACCTGTCACCAGCAGGATTAGCATCTACTGCAGGCTCTTTAAGAATGGAGGTCACGGAGGCTGCTCTTTTGGCAAGCAGCCCAGCCGCCCTTCCACACCCCACCGGCAGCTACTTTTCTGGGCCGGATTTTGTCTCTCTTGGCCCAGTGCTCCCACATTAATCTTGGCCCTCTCGTAATAGCTGTGGACTTCAGACCATGCCCCAGAGGGGCAATGAGAAGAAATATGTTGTTAAATTTATAATGGACAATACGAACGGTTCAAAATGGTAAAATAATGAGTTCAAAGCCATCCTATAACACCATAAATTATTTTAATTGTTAGTATTGATTTTCAAATATCCATTTCAGGCTTTTTGTTCTGTATGCCGTCTGCACTGTACAATCATTTAACGCCACTCATTGAATTTCAGGTTTTGTAGTGCAGGACTACATGGTTTCATTTTCATTTACTTTTGTGCGAGCCTAGACATTCTGTGTCCAGAGCCTTGAGCGGTGTTTGGAATGCCGAGCCTTTAACAAGTACTGAAGGACTTTTCAGAGCACTCTCTGATAAAGTGAAAGTCATAACTGGATTGTGTGTTTTCGGAGCGGTATATTGATCTCCAGAATGAGGGCAGCTAAACGCTTCATTGTTTGACAGTGGTAACACGGGGGCCAATAAATCGAGACACAGACAGGATTAGTTTCATCAAAAACCAATCCTGGAAAGAACCCTCTCCTGATACTGTTTCTCTTAGCTGCTGGAATAGGGCAGAGTGAGAGAAAGAGAGAGAGAGAGTGAGTGAGTCAGTGTTTGTATAAACTGGTGGAGAGAGAGCTGGAACATAACAGGATGGAAGGAGCTAAGGGAATGTGGCTCTTCTTCCATTCTCTCTGAAACTTGCCCTCTCAAACAACATCTCTTGCAGCTACGCAGCCACACCACTTCTGACATTTGGGTTGGCCTTCTTGCAAATGAGTATGAGACAGCCTGAGTTACCCTGAGACTTATGACAGCCTTTTGCTTATCACAGGGATGAGAGTGAGCGAGAGAGGAGAGACAGCGTAAGTGAGTCCATGTGAGATCAGAATACATAAATCAGCCTTTCTTTTCAGTTGACTCCCTCCCTCCGCAGGTTTTCCCTCTGTTTGTGATTTTATATTCATGAAGGAGGGATTTAACAACAGCAGTTTGAACCATTACATGATTCTGTGAAGACTATCTGTGCTTACAACAGATCACACACACTGATCAGCTACAACATTAAAACCATGTGTGAAGAGGTGAGACATAGTAGGTAGCGAGAGAACAGTATGTTCCTGAAGCAAGAAAAATGATCAAGTGTGAAGATCTGAGCAACTTTGACAAGGGCTAAAGTGTGATAGCAAGAAATCTAAATCAGAGCATCTCCAAAACAGTCTTGTGGGTTATTCCCAAAATGGAGCGATTAGCAACAACCAAAAGTGCTCTAAGGAAGAACAACCAGTGATCTGATCAATTTTCATGGGCATCAGAGGCGCATTGATGTGTGTAGGGAGGCAAGGGTAACCTGTCTGGTTTGATCCCACAGAAGAGGTACTGCAGCACAAATTACTGAAAAAGTAAAAGCTCTCTGTCAGAAAGGTATCAGAACACACTGTGCATCACAGCTTGCTGCATAGCTGCAGGCCAGTCAGAGCATCCATGCTGACCCCTGTCCACTGCTGAAAGCACCAGAAACGGGCACACGAGCATCAGAACTGGCCTGGTCTGATGAATCATGTTTTCTTTTACATCATGTGGACAACCAGGTGTAGGTGTGTCACCTACATGGATCCAACTTTGACATGTACCACCTACCTAAACGTTGTGGCGGACCAAGTGCACCCCTTCATGGCAACAATAATTCCTAATGGCAGTGGCCTCTGTCAGCAAGATAATGCACCCTGACACACTGCAGAAATGTCCAGCAATGGTATGAGGAACATAACAAAGAGTTCAAGGTTTTATCTTGGCCTCTAAATTCCCCAGCTCTCAATCTAATGGAGTATCTGTGGGCTACACTGGACAAACTAGTGTGATCACTGGAGGCCCAATCTCACAATTAGAGGACTTAAAGGATCTGCTGCTAATTTCTTGATGCCTCACCTTCAGAATACTTGGGTAATGTGAGGGGAACCCACACAATCTTAGGTGGGTGGATGGATGGATGGATGGTTTTATGTATTAATGATATATTATGATTTAATTCTACTTCTATTAGAGAAATGTAGAGAAATTGGAGAAAAAAATGTTTCTGTAATCCATTAGCTGTTATTCTTTTCACACACATTATACAAATGGAAGCCCAGCATTCTGGAATGAAACTTCAAATAATCTGCTCTTATTTCTAGAACATTCAAATTGAGTCTTTTCACAAAAAGGTTAGATGTTAAGGAATTACTGTGCAGTTATTTAATTGCATGAATGTATGTTTGCATGTATTCATTTGTCATGTAGTGTTTTTTACTTTTTCTTTTCCATTGAATGATGGTGGAACGAAAGAGAGGGAGGAAAGAAAGAAAATGTATTTGAAAGTGCCTTTAACTGGACAGTAAGCCCTGATTTGTCCAAAAAACATATTAAAATAGATCATGATACACTATATAATACAAAAGTTATTATTTTATGTCAGTGTGTTTACTTGATGATTTCAAGCATTATTTGTATTTATGATAAAAACTAACCTTGGTTCAATCAGTGCCTTGTTAAATTGAATAAGGTGTGTTGTGGATAGATTTAATGAAAATATATGCATAGGCTGTGAGCACTGTGGAACCAAGCCTGTGTTCTTATAGCTATTGTTTATTAAACAATGATGTGTATCTGATCCATTCTTCAGAAACGTTACCTCAATCCTACTAAAAGCATCCAGCATTTAAGCATATGCCATTTAATGCATCTGTGATATGAATACTGAATTGAGTTTGGATTAATGTAATTCTATAAATAACATCTGTCTGGTTAAAAAGTAAGAAATGGCACAGATACCTGGATGATAGTGAGATCAATCTCTTTTTTTTTTAATAATGTTGTGCTTTGGACACTTTTATGTCCAGATAACAGCAAATACCTGCTTATAGCTTATTGTATTTGCTGGCACTATTGATTAATATTATGGTTTTATACATATAAATGGCAGACCTATATGTCTACGCTTGGCTAAAAGCAGCATGATTACCTACACTGCAAAAAAAGCTTGTATACTTATTGTATACTTAAATATTGTAAAGCCTAACAGTGAGTATATAAAACATGTAAACTGTATTTTATATGCAATTTAAGTGCAACTTCAAAAATGTAGTTTTGACATGAAAATGTCAAAATGAAAATATGAAAATATGATATTAATTACAGTAGTACACTCCTGTCAGTGCACACCCTCATAAAAAATCCAGATTATGGCATCTTGAATTGCAGCATGTTCTTGATGGCAACCAGTAGAGTAATACGCATCGCTGCACACCAATGTCCAAAACATAATATACGCAGTTTTTTTCTGGAAACCAGTTAGGCTGACCAATGATGGTTTACTCTGCATTTTGTAGTAGGTCTTGTAAAAATACAATTTGTACTGTATTTATGAAATACACTAAATTATGTAATTGCTGTAAAATGTTACAGTATATGTGTTATATATATAGCAACTACCTGGCAAATATGCTGATAGAAATTTACATAGTAATTTATACAATGTATAAAACATGTTACCCAAACCCTGTATAAAGCAAGCGACAATGACAAAAGAAAACTCTGCAAAAGCACCCCGTAGCAGTAAAACTCATGAAAACCCCAAGCCTATCGAATGCATTTCCCCAACCGTCACTCATACTGATCATCATATGGCACACATAGCTTAAAAGTGAAACTCTCAGTACTATGTGGTGTTGATCTTTGGAACATGCAGCCTAAGACCGCAGTATGAAGCTATTTAATTTGAGGCGTGAGCTTTTCACATGCTGAGAGCCAGAAAATATTCATGAAGACTTTTATGGAGCACAACGGTGCCTTTTAAGTGGGCTGTTTCAATATTTCACCATGAATGTTTCAGACATCCTTAGTCTTAATCGTCGGGTACAAATGTATGGGACTGCATCATAAAAAAGACATTTGAATTACGATGAAATCATTTCATTAGTGGCGTTAGTGCTGCTAGAGCCTAGCAAATGGCTTACAAGAGCATGAAATATCGCGAGTGTCAAAAAAGAGAAGGCTTTTTAAAAGGGGTACGTAGCTTTAAGCTAGTTTTCATGCTTTATTCTCTCTGACGTCGTGGGAAAACAGAATCGCTTTGGAACAAGCAATATGATGTGGATCAAAATTTGAACTGAAACTCAACTCTGGGAGTTTCAGAATAAACAGATCATTCACTGCTATAATTGAAAGTAGTCCTCTATCAAGAACGGTAGCATAAGGCCTTGGCATCATAATGGCTTTGATAAGATTGTTCTTCCTCAACTCTCATCACTCAGCATGAAGCTATTGCAGGGGGTCTGTCAGCTCGCATAATAGAATTGGCAGTTAGGATTCACTTCCATGTGCATTAAGTCGTGTGATGAAGTTGTATTAGTTGAAGAAAGATGGAGTCTTCACCATCTCAGCTTGTTAACATTATGTGTGACCTTGGTAGCATGTGGGAATTGGCCATGACTACATCTCACTGAAAAAAATAGTTAGCACTTCATAATTAAAGACTTGTGAGAACCAAGTAGCATGCTCCTATCTCAGTGCTAACTTGTTGAGCCATTTAATGAGCTCTGAATGATTCAACAGACTCCTCAGCTCATTCCGATGATATGACAGATATGAAAGGAATGCCTTCACAGGCTGAATGTATGCTTTCCTCAAGGGCTGGCACAGTTAGATTCGGAGTATGTGTGTGTGTGTATATGTTCTCCATCCTTCAGACAGGGATTTGATGTAGGGAATGAAGATTAGCTGTAAATGAAGGATCGTAATCTGGCTTGGAGTCAGCCGTTTGTCAGGTGCATTGATTCCACCAGCAGCTTGAGTCAATGACCATGTGATTATCATCAAGCATGTGAAGAAGCCGCACCTCACATCCGCACCTCAAATGCCAGCGCTGTGGCAGTCCCATCATATTGACTCATTTCACACAGAGATGTCAGAATGCCCACCGTCTCCATCTGCTGCGAAAGGAGAAGTCTGAAGACTTTTTCTTTTTTTTGGCAGAACAACATTTACTACACATTTTAAATGCATGGAAGTGAGAATATGCCTCAGGAACACTTTCAGACTAGCCTGAAATACAGTCAGGCCTCTTAAGAGTAACAGCCTTTAATTGGGCTTTTATGTTTTCATAAATATCACTTTCCATTTGCCTATAATTACACACTTATGCCTGCTTATATTAGACTGAAAAATGTAAATAAATAAGTGGTGCAAGGAGCATTTCATTTAAACAGGGCCCAAAGTCATGTAGTCCATAATGAAATCTAAATATTTAAAGAACAACTACATGTTCTTGGTTAAAAATAATGTATTTATTTATGTTTTTCCAATCTGTAAAACTTAATACTGTTTCGTGAGCAGGAACGAAAGGGGAGAGCTGTTTGAATGTTTATTCACTACATATTCATTACTTTTAACAAAGAGTTCTGGTTAGTTACTCAGTGGATAACAGTAAAGTAATGAGCAGTTTGATGTTAACTAAATAGGAACTAATTATGAGTTTTACATAAAGACTATGGATCTTACATATTGAGCATCTTTAGAAGTCTTCAAGCAAACTTCTAAGAATAAATGTTCAGAACAAGCAGCACTGGCACACATATTAAAACCTTGTTAATTGCATTTTACGTAATAGACTAATAGAAATAGTTCAAAACTAATCACAGAATGAAATCTTCTTACATCAACCCACACTAAAATTTATGGCAAGACACTATGGACAATAACATGTCTTTTCTCCAGCTGTAATCATAAAAATAGCAACACTTAACAAGTACACAAGTCCAGTATGTTAATCCATTCATCCAGTCCAGTTAAATCCTGGCTCCAGTTGAAATTTTCCTCAAATATGTGTCAACTTCAGACTTTAGTTCTGGCCACACTAGGCCCAGTCACATTGCACACAATCTTTTCTTGATTATACAATAATGCAATGAGATTTCAGTGCTCTGTTCTTTAAAAATCTTTTCTTATAAAGCTAGTCTCTTTTTTTAAAAATATGTAGATGTAGGCATATTTAAGTCTGCCAGTTAACAGTCTACCGATCATCAAAACAGTTTAATGAGAATGCGTTTTAGAAGTACTTGTCAGATATTAAATATATTTTGCTTGAGATATTAGGAACCCTGCAAAAGCCCATTCAATATGTCAGATACTGTACAGTTGTAATTAGCATTTGAAGCCAGCAGTGAGGCTCAGTACAAAACATAGGCCAGATCAGTTGTGCTTATCATACGGTTCATCAGCAGCACAGTTGATTCTAGGCTGCACACACACACACACACACACACACACACACACACACACACAAAATACATTTCTTGCCACTTTCCAGTATATTTGACATTCTGTGTGTTGTCAGTTAAACAGCAGGGTCTTCTTGGCTTGAGGTGAAAAAACATCAGGCTCATTCACTGATGGGATGTGATTAGCTGTCACACTGAGAGAGAGAAAGAGAGAGAGAGAGAGAGAGAGAGAGAGAGAGAGAGAGGGGAAGAGAGGACATCTAAAGAAAATAACATCGAATAAGGGCCTCAGCTACTAAGTATGAAAGAGAGGGACAGAAAGCAGTCACATTTTATGTGATTATCAGATTGTAAAGTTCTAAATAACACCATGATTCCTAACCTGGGCCGAGGAGGATAAATTAAAGTCTGGAATATTTAATGCATACTGTCCAATTTTCTTAAGGGTGGCTGGGGATGCAATTAGTTTGCCCTCAGATTCGTTGTTGTTTCATTTTAAAAAGTTCTCAGCCATCCATGTCAATCAGACAGTCAACCAGGGAGGAAGGTAGCAACATGTTTGATGGTTTAGCTGGAATGTAAATTTGTGCATCATCAGCACAGCAGTGAAGGAGAAGGACGTGTAGTTTGATAATATGGGAGAAGCAGGTGGATAATAAAAAAGTAGTGTGTCAAAGACAGAGCCCTGGGGAACACCATGTGAGAGACTAGCTAGGACAGACTTTAATCTGCCAACAGAGATTATTTGTTTTCTATCAGTGAGATTTGAAATCAATGTTAAACAATTCAGAATCAGAAGCTAACAAAAATCATTTATAAATGATTTATAACCTTAAAATGGGCTATGATTATCTCTAAACCCACAGTGAAACTGAAACAACTGCTCATGCAGATTATTAGAAGCTGAATGATAGCAGGCTTCAGTCCCTCGCATATTTTTTTCTGAGAAACTTTTTGCTTTTGTATATAATATATACACTGCCCTCCATAATTATTGGCACCCCTAGTTAAGATGTGTTCTTTAGCTTCTAATAAATTCAGTTTTATTCTAAATAATATAGGACCACAATGAAAAAAGAGGAAAATCCAACCTTTAATTCAAGTGCATTTATTCAGCGGGAAAAAAATCCCCTTTTGCCAACAAAACAGCACCTAATCATCTTCCATAATGTTTCACAAGATGGGAGAATACAGAAAGAGGGACCATTCCTCTTTGCACAATCTCTCTAAATCATCCGAGCGACCTGGGTCCTCTCCTCTGCACTCTCCTCTTCAGCTCACTCCACAGGTTTTCAATGGGGTTGAGGTCTAGGGACTGAGATGGCCATGGGAGGGAGCTTGATTCTGTGTCTGGTGAATCATTTCTTTGTAGAATTGGCCACATGTTTAGGGTCATTATCTTGCTGAAAGACCCAGTAATGACACATCTTCAGCTTTCGGGCAAAGGCCACCAGATTTTGCTTTAAAATGTCCTTGTATTCCAAAGCATTCATGATGCCATGCACCCTAACAAGATTTCCAGGGCCTCTGGAAGAGAAACAAGCCCACAGCATCACGGATCCTCTCCATACTTCATAGTGGGCATGAGGTGCTTTTCTGCATAGGCTACTCATCTTTTGTGTTCCGCCAGACCCACTTAGAGTGTTTGTTGCCAAAAAGCTCTATCTTGGTCTCATCTGACCA
>JBBPCY010012747.1:0-15414 GCA_037974405.1 Brachyalestes nurse
ACTTCAATTACATTTATTTCCTAGGAATTGTTAGGGGTGCCAATAATTGTGGAACAGGTGATTGTATGAAAAATAATAATTTCTTAGTCAGAGTTGAAGGTTACATTTTTCTACAATTTTCAGTGTGAGAGTATGGTTCTGCAATAAAAATTGAACTTAATTTAAGGCTTTTAACACATTTTAACCATATATATAAAATATTTTTCTTCTCTGAGGTCCACTTATGTGTTATGTGGTTTTATTGAACAAAAGTCATAAATCATTTTTACAAAACAATTTTCCTTTCTTAACTTATTAGAAATATACAGTTTTATACAAATATACAATATACAAATATACAATTTTTTAATGTAGACTGAGTTGACAGATACTTATAAATGTTGTGGTTGTGACCTCACAAGGATAATGTATGTAAAACTGAATTATCTTCAGCTTAGTTTATGTTTTTGGACTAGGGGGTGACTATTCCTTTGCACATCGCATAAAATGTATTTATTAATTTTTTTAAAGCCTTCTTTTCCGTGATATGAGCCCTTTAAAGACTAGCAACATACAAGACGTGATGGGATAAGCCCAAGAGAATCACATTATGAATATTTAACATGAACCATTATGCTTTATGAGCTTATGATAGATGATGTTGTTATTCACATTCTACATACAGTAGTTTGACACCATATGAACATGAACCGTGTAGTGCATACGTTTAATATTTGCATACGTAACATACAACAAATTAATTATTCTCCACAAACATGTAGAACTGTGTACACACAAGCCTCTCCATCCGAATGTGATGGAGAACAGAACGGCTAATGCATGTGCCGGTGCCCTAATTTGTCCCAACGTTGTGCCTCACAATCATGAATAAGGCAGTTGAACTCGGTTCTCTAATCTCATACATATTGAGTGCAAAGCTTCCTCTGCAGATGCATGTAATTGATGCAGGGATTACAGTTGTTGCAGCAACGGCAAAATGAGGCTGACAGAAAACATTCAAAAAAGGTCTGGACGCAGATGCTGATGCTGCTTAGTGGGGACTGTTTCCAGAAGATAAAAGAACAAAACTGATTTACTTTAGTCTTTGTGATGTAGTGTGAGATCCATTTGTGGTACAGAGACTGTTTTTTCCTGTACGTGAGTGTATGGCTCAGTGGGTTGACTAAGTATTACATGACCTGTTGCTTTTGCAACAGGTGTGGAGGCGTAAATGACACAAGTTACACCACACGGCTACTTTTTTCCTTTCAGATTCAACCCTAAAGACATATCTCTACAGTCCCACTCACACCCAAACTAAACTCATTTAGCACCATGTCTCATGAATTTTACTCTCCGGACGGACCCGTAATGCAAACTGTATGGCTTTTAAGAAAATGTTATATTTTTGGACATATTTTGTAATATTTTTCTGAAATATTTTGTTGTTTTATTGTGATACTAACAGAAAAAAAAATAATATTAATAATAATAATAATACAATTTATTTATAGGCACCTTTCTAGCACCCAAGGACACCGAAGGACACATTACTATATTTATTTATTCATGGTTATTTGTCGGATACAACAGAATCAAAACCTGCATTAATTAACCTGAACTTGAAGTTGAAGTTGAGTTTGGGCCAATTTTTGATTGTGCATTGGGCCTTAATGAGTAATGTTTCATGTACTGACCTTGTGCATTCTCTCTCTTTCTCTCTCTCTATCTCTCTCTCTGTTGTTCATTCGGAATAGCTCTGGAGTTTAACAAACAGTGAACCATGTAAAAAAAAAGACGATAGCATACAGATATGTAGATTTAAAAAGATGCACGTAGTCTCGATTGGGTTTCCATGGTCTAGTGCGGTGGTCATCAACCCTCCTCTAGAAGATTCAAATTTCCTGCCCTGTTTAGCTCCAACCTCCATCTAATTTGCTGCTCCCTCCCCCTTAATACGCCTTATTCAGCCCGCGGCCATGTTGAATTAAAAATGAGGCTGTGAGGGATAGAAGTCCAGCAGTGCTGACTATGGCGTATTGTTGTGTACCAGAATGTCATCGTTTAGCCGTCAGAATATAGAGAATACGTCATTTCACAAATTTCCACAGGACAAAGAACATGGATTGTGAAAATTTGACGGGACATAGGACCTAACTTTCAGGTAACAATATTGCATTTATTTAAGAAAATTACCATGGACACTAGCCTACTGGCTAATTGCTAATTTCTAAAGTGCACATGTTTATCTTCCTATAAACGCATACATATGCTAAAATAAGCTTAAATATGATGTTTTACGATAACAACTAAGGTTAAATGTCTCCTTTTTGTATAGATTACAAAAAACACAAGAGTGTGCTCGAAACATTTCTCTCTGGAATGTTTTTTAAGAACATTAACTGGAATTAGGAAGCTAAAGTAAGCTTCAGTTCCGTCCGTGTTTACCTGAACTCAGCGGTCTTACAAAAGGAAAACCTTGCGATCGTAAGTGAAACAGATATTCAACCTTAGTTGTTGTAAAACATCATATTTAAGCTTATTTTAGCATATGTATGCGTTTATAGGAAGATAAACATACACACATTAGAAATTAGCAGTTAGCCAATAGACTAGTTAGTATCCATGATCGTTTTCTTAAATAAATGCAATATTGTTAATTTACCTGAACGTTAGGTCCTATGTCCCGTGGAATTTTCACAGTCCATGTTTTTTATGTTCTTTGTCCTGTGGAAATTTGTGAAATTACGTATTTTCTATATTCTGACGGCTAAACGATGACATTCCGGTACACAACAATATGCAATAGTCAGCACTGCTGGACTTTTATCCCTCACAGCCTCGTTTTCGATTCAACATGGCCGCGGGCTGAATAAGGCGTATTGGAGCAGCAGCATGCTCTGTAAGAGACATATGGGTGTGGTGTAGGCTCATGTACACACGTATCTTTACAGACTGTTGTTGTTTTATACTGTTGTGCTTGAGAGACACCATCGACCGGAATCAAATTCCTTGTGTGTGTCGCTCACATACTCGACCAGTAAACGCGATTCTGACTCTGATTCAGCGACTGGCGCTGAACGGGTTCTGGATCTAAAGTCCGCTGGACCCTTGCTGTGTCTGCTGACTGCAGGACTAGCTAAACGCTGAACAAACTGCAGCAGCGTCACATCAGGAAGTGTCTTGTGCGAAACTGGCCACGGAGCCGTTATAAGTAAAGCCAGTTAGCCGCTGTTCTAGTGTTAAGAACCGATTTACAGAACCGAAAAAAGAAAAAAAAGTGGGTACCCGGTAACAGGTTTTTACGAATCGCTTTTATTTGGAACCTAATTTTGGTTCCCATGCCTAGTTCTAATTATGTCACATTTAACATTTTTGGATTCAATCGCATCAAACAGTTTCACAAAGTTGATCTACGATGGTCTGTAACGATCCTGAAAATGAATCAGCAAAAACCTCCCAGTTCATTTTCCCACCACAAGCTATTCGCTAAACGACTCTAAATGCTATCAATGATCATGCTGTGTCGCTTCGGCCGGTTCATCAAAGCGTTTCCCCTCCAGTCAGATCAGCCGGTTAAATCCTTCGTGGCCGTGACGCCGGAAGCTTTTGTGTGGAGCTGGAAGAAACTTGTTAAGAAAAGCATGTGGGTGACGATCCACAAACATCTGTGCCATGAATCACATCGGCGGGATCGGAGCTCTCGTCTCACGGATCTGAAGCTCAGCTGTCCTTGAATGACCCACACGACTGGAAAGGAGAGTGTCAGGAAATAGCTTCTCACACAGCAGGTTCTCTTCTAACCCAGAGCTTCTTAATGGTAGTGCTAAAATAATTCTGCATAGCTGTTTTAATCTGCAAATCCTTTTGGTAATTACCATATATTCTTCTATTATGCATATTTATTACATAGTAAGTGTGTATTTAAACAATACACTAAACTCCAGCATACTAGGTCTGAAATGAAACTCTCAGATTAAAACACAATGTCAATCATTCAAACATCAGTACAAATTTACATCAGTACAGGGTGAACCCCCCCCAGGCCTTGTCAAATACTGTCAGTAATAGGCCTATATTAGGAATTTGTCTGCTCAGTTTCTTGGCCAGTCGTGAATCATTAATTCAGAAAATATTGAGCTAATAAAAGGTGCAGAGGGCTGACACAGACTGCAGGATTTTTCATCCTTTAAAGCTGCAGTCAGTAGGAGTGAACTTCCAGGTCCCAGAAACATTCCAGGCTGTCGAAAATACTGCAAAATTGGCCTTGCCTAATACTGTAACTTAATAAGAGAAAAAAACTACAGATATCTTATCAATATTTAAAGCCCCGAGCAGCTCTATGAGTTATATATAATAACAGTGTCTGCGCACTAAAACAGGCCAGGCAGGGTGAAAAAAATCAGAATAAAGCAGATCTACAGTCGAAACAGTTGCATCAAAATGATTATTATTGACGGACAGCACAGCTGTGTTGTATGTTCTATGTACACAAACTTCCTGGGTTCTCTCTCAAACGTCTTGCTTAAAACAGCTCCAGTGAGAAAACACCCGAATGGTCAGTGACGGGAGGGTAACGGCTGAGGGCCACGCTTAGCTTCCCGTCTTGGCACACCCAATCCTGTGCCCATTTCCTGCTGGCTGAAGAATGCCTGTTCCTGCACTGGAGGGGCACAGCCAACCCAAACAAGCCCCTCTGATCCAGATCCCCTTCTGAGAACTCTCCCTTTCCCCCTGCCTGTCGGGGCGGGCCGCAGGCTCAGCTTCCTGTCCCGCTGAGACAGACACGGCGCAGGTCATGGGTGAGGGGTGAGGTAGTTGTCTGAGACGCTGGTATCGAAAGACCTAAAAATAACCCCTGAAACTCCCCTCAATTTATACACTGACCTGAAGACTGTAAGCCTACGTTCTGCAAAAACAAAACCCATCACAGTGGCGTAATAACACTTCCCTCACATACACAAACACACTCACTTCTGCTTTTACGGACACACAGCTTTATTTGTGAGCCAGGACTACAAGGGTGCCATTAGGTTTTTTTTTCCATCTTTAAAAGTGTATTTTAGCCAGTAATCTCTCCAGCTACTGCTCCACCCCTTTAAAAGGTCACTTTACTGAAAGGCTGCTGCTGTGTTGCTAAGCTACTCTCGTCTCTTTAAAGATGTTTTACAACTTACTCACATCTGACTCAAATATCCGCTCACATGGAACACTCAGTCAACACCTCGTAAGGCTTCTAGAGTGTAAACACAATGGACCGTCCATGCAGGTCGAGACAGATGCTTCAACTGGTGCTACAAATATGAACACTTCTGTGCTGCTGCACCTCTAAAAGATTCTTGTGGAAAACAGAGCTCTGGGCCTAAAAAGGCTGAATTTGAACTAACAGAGCTTTAAAACACCCACTCTTTTTAATAAGGTTTAGAAGAAGGGACAACTGACATCTGAGAAGTCTGAATCGTTTATATATCAGAGGAACCAGAACATGATAATGGTGCCATACTGGATAATAAACTATGTGGTTCTGTTTTATGATCATGCAAAGCAAGAGACTCCCTTAAAGCACAGGGGTGAGGGGCTGTTCTTTAGACCAGGATTCTTTTTGTGTGCCTAAAGGAGCTCCTAAAGACTTACCCCCCACCCACCAGCCCTTTGAGAAGTATACACAATTTAAGGGTTCTACACAAGCACAGACAGCCAGCCATTCTACTGGGCCACAACTTTCTGCACTGGGTAGTCAACATACTTCTGCTTCAGGATTTGAAAGCATGACCAGTGGGGACCCTAACAGCCTTGGGTCAGAGATACTCTGAACTAAAAGCTTTGATGCAAAATGCAAGGCTTTTGGTCTACAGCTACAGAAACACGGTGCACTTCGTCCAGATCAGAGCCTCAGACAAGCCTGGATGGATCAAAGCAGTGCAATAGCTGGTGGTCAGGCAGACCACTGTGCTTCCTTATTCCCTCCGAGAAAAGCCTGGAGGAGCTGGTGCTGGGATAGTAAGACTACTGGTGCAAAGCGCAGGGGGTGAAGCTCACACAGAAAGAGGAACTGGGTTAATCTCTGACTGCACCACTTTGAAACTTCACAGACCAGCAATGGACCAAGTCAGAGAAAGACAGAGAAAACCATCACAGAGATAACAGTTAAACCAGCCCAGCCTTAAACCAGTACAGCCCTTAACCAGCACAGTCTTAAACCAGCACAGACCTAACCCAGCACAGCGCTAAACCAGTACAGCCCTAAACCAGCACAGCCCTAAACCAGCAGTCTTAAACCAACACAGCCTTAAACCAGCACGGTCTTAAACCTGCACAGTGGTAAACTAGCACAGAGCTAAACCTGCACAGCCTTAAACCAGTTCAGCCCTAAACCAGCACAGCCTTAAACCAACACATCCCTGAACCGGCCCAGCCTTAAACCAGCCCAGCCCTGAACCATCCCAGCCCTAAACCATCCCAGCCCTAAACCATCACAGAGGTAAACCAGCCCAGCCCTGAACCAGCCCAGCCTTAAACCAGCCCAGCCCTAAACCAGCACAGCCTTAAACCAGCGCAGAGGTAAACCAACACAGACCTAAACCAGCACGGTCTTAAACCTGCACAGCGGTAAACTAGCACAGAGCTAAACCTGCACAGCGGTAAACTAGCACAGCCTTAAACCAGCACAGACCTAAACCAACACAGCCTTAAACCAACACAGCCTTAAACCAACACAGCCTTAAACCAACACAGCCTTAAACCAACACAGCCTTAAACCAGCACAGACCTAAACCAGCACAGACCTAAACCAGCAGTCTTAAACCAACACAGCCTTAAACCAGCACAGACCTAAACCAGCAGTCTTAAACCAACACAGCCTTAAACCAGCACAGCCTTAAACCAGCACAGACCTAAACCAGCAGTCTTAAACCAACACAGCCTTAAACCAGCACGGTCTTAAACCTGCACAGCGGTAAACTAGCACAGAGCTAAACCTGCACAGCCTTAAACCAGCTCAGCCCTAAACCAGCACAGCCTTAAACTAACACATCCCTTAACTAGCACAGCCTTAAACCACCACAACCCTAAACCAGCACAGCGCGAAATCAACAGCTCTCATTAGCAGGCGGGAAGTTTCTGTTCACAAACACACTTCGAGTCTCACCCCACCGCACCCCCCCCCCAACACCATTCCCCAACACACAGCCCAACACACCCTTCTACTCCCCCTCCCACCCACCCAAAGTCCCGCTGATGTCGAAAAACACCGAACCACGGCGAGGATACAGCTAAAAGCACACACTAACGGTTCGGGACACACACACACACACACACAACCCGGTCCCACACCACTATTCACCACCACCAGACCGTCTAAAACACACACACACTCAGAGCTGAGAGACAAACCAGAAACCTACCATCTTACTCAGATCCATACTCCACCAGACAGACCAGGACACTGAGAGAGAGAGAGAGAGAGAGAAGAGAGAAGAGAGAGAGAGAGAGAGAGAGAGAGAGAGAGAGAGAAGGGGGGGCTCCGTTAACTCAACATGTGTCCCGATTTGGTAGAAAGCCTCGCTCTCCCACTCCCTCCTTTTTCTCTTCCTCTTCCTCCTCCTCCTCCTTCTTCCACCCTCCCTCACTCATTCTTTCCCTCCTCTTCCGTCCCCCTCTCCCTCCTTCTTTCCCCTCCTCTTCCTCCTCCTTCACCCTCTCTCCCTTCTCCTTTCCTTCCTCCTTCTTTTCCCTCTTCTTTCTCCTCCCCATCCTTCCTTCTTTGCCTCCTCTCGTTCCTCTTCCTCCTTCTTTCCCCACTCACACTCAGACACACACAGTCTCACACACACACGTCCCTGTGGCCAGAGATGGGTAGAAAGTTGCCACATTTACTCACACATGTGACTCTGATATCCTGTTCATGTACACGCGTGGTGCAAGAATTTTAGTCATTAGTATTTCATTTCTGATACATTTGTTCATTTTTAGGTTTGTTTTTATTCTGACATCTGATCACAGCTCTCACTTTTGATGTTTCTTATTTGATTTGAGGCCAGATGTTCTGTGAATTTTCACTGCAGTTCGATATTTTACTCCAGTGGCGGCTGTATATTTTAGAACAGTATCCCCACTTTCACTAGTTTGTGTCGATATTTCACTAAAATCATTCTTATGGCCTGTCAAGTGTTCAGTTGTTTTGTAATGAATGAACACAGGCCGGGTTAACGTCTACATTTTCTTCTGTGAACCTGATCTTACACAATACATGTGAACAAAACAAGTTCAGCACATCTATAAAACACTGATTCTGTATTGGAAAAAACGCCACATTGGTTTATGCAGTTTAGGTGGATGGCGCCCCCCTGTGACTACTTTTTGAGTCTGCACTTTTAAAAGGGCTCCTATCCTACATTGCATTTGTCTTTGTCTTCTAATCTTTCTTTATCCCTTAGAATGAAACGGGCTGTTTTAGTTACTTAGGCCTTTAAGATATGTAAATCAGTCTCACCTCTGATTGGATCGTTCCCCTATGGTGAAATGAAGCAAACCACACCTCCTCCGTAAAACATGCAGATATATAGTGAAGTGACCATTTTGTCATATGTGAACACACCACAGCAGTGTGAACAGCATAACACATTAAACCCATTTAACACATTCACCAAGTGAAGCAGCAGGCAGCAAGGAACACAGCGTTTGAGGAGCAGTGTGTGGGGACAGTACCTTACTCAAGGGTACCTCAGTAGATTAAAACCCACAACCTTCTGCTCACAGGGCCAACTCCCTAACCGCTAGGCCACCAGCTGCCCCCTAGTGGTCCTAGTTTCAGCAAGCCCCCCAACAATACAGGAATGTTTGGAAGATAATTCATGACATTTGCTCAAACACAGCCTAGTATTTTTGAACCAGAAACCGAAGGCAATGACAGATTAGTGACTCCACAGCCAAGATTACAGCAGGCGGTTTCAAAATGGTATTTTCACCTTTAATTTCTGACAAGAAGCTTTGGGGGTGTTCCTCCACCCTGTTGTGGGACCTCCAGCAGGAGTACCTCCAAGTCCATGACTGTTGCCTTAGGGTCAGGGAAGTCACTCATGACACTCAATTCAATTCAACTTATTTTTATTTATATAGAGCTTCTTACAACCAAGCTGTCACAAAGCAGCTTTACTGAGTCCAGGTCCGACCCCTAGTGAACCAAAAGTGACAGAGGCGAGGAAAAACTCCATCAGCTAAAGGAAGTAACATCAGGAAGAACCAAGACACAAAAGGGGAACCAGTCTTGGTCTGGTCGACCCAGAGAGAAAGAAAAAGAGAGTCTCTATTGAGATAATTGACAAAAGAAGGCCTTCATAAATAAACAGACAGATTGGCCAGCTATGGCTAACAGAGTAGGTACATTTAAGTGTCAATAAGAGTAGCTGAGAGTCTCTAGTCCATAACAACAAGAACAACAATCAGCTCTGGAGCTTTAAACAGACTCAATCCCTCACCCTGCCAGCACAGTGAGCGGGTAGCGCTTCTGCTGACCCCTGACTTCCCACTGAAACTCGGGTTCCCCTGGGTCCAACACCACAATCCACACGTCGATTGGCTGACCCCGTCGGGTTGCACCAGCCAATGCTCCGTCTCCTTAACCAAGCCCACCTGAGCTATCCTGAGTGCTATCTGAATACTGGGACCTCAGAGAGAAGTACCACCTCACAGGCCGTATGACTCTGCTATCAACCTCCTGCCTGGCATTACGCCCCAAGGGCGTTTTCTCTATCTGGCCCTGAAAAAAAGGCCATGGAAGAATACATCCAGGAGGCCCCGGCACTTGTGTTCATATGGCCCTCCACCTCACCAGCAGAAGCTGTATTTTTCTTTGTGGGGAAGAAGGATGGGAGTCTCCATCTGTGTATTGATTACCGAAGCCTAAATAAGCTAACAGTCAAGAACCGTTACCCCTCGCCCCATATGACCACTGCAGCAGGCTTCCATCTTTAGGGCCAAACCTGCAGGCCATAATCTACCCATTCCCTCCAGGCCATGGTCACACCTGGCCTTGGACTTCATCACAGCCCTGCCACCATCAAAGGGTACCACTACCATCCTGGTGATTGTTGATCGCTTCTCAAAGGCCGGCAAGTTTGTGACCCTGCCCGAAATACTCTCCACCAAGCAGACGGCTGGGTATATGGCATCCCTGTCGACAGTGCGTCCAACCAGGGGCCACAGTTTACCAGACAGTTCTGGGGAGTGTTCTTCTTAAGCTTTTTTAGTGTGATCATGGCTAAAGGAGAGATGAAGGTGACCAAAATGAAAAGTATGTTAGTTTGTAGCTGTTGTTTTGGTTAATAATAAGAAAACAAGTTAGAGCAGTTTGTCTCTACTCCATTGTGTCCCTTCACACCATCTGTTTCAGCCATTTTTAATATTGGTTGTTTTAGCCCCACCTGTGTGGTCTACCGGTTTACACTCGATCAGCCTGTAAGAGCCCCGAGGCGTGCACAGGTAATTGAAATATGTGTCACTGTTGTGGTTTATAAAAATAATCAGTCCATGAACCCTTGTTTCACGCCCTGACACTCCTCTCTGGCTCTCTCTCTGCACCCCTCGTTTTCATTCTTGCGCTGTGGGTGAAAATTTTGGTTATTTTTGAGTGTTCTCCGGGTACACACGTTTTCTCCCACCTGTTTTTATGTTTTTCCTGGGATCTGTTGTGTCCAAATAATTGGTTAAATAATAAAAATAATTTTTTTCTCATATCGGCTCGGTGGTACTGAAAAAGGTTCATTACACATTGTTTAAGGCTTTACATATTAGAAATCACCAAGTAATGCAAAAATGGGAAAAATACCCTCAGCGTTATAAGGACTAAAGTGCTTCAGTTTGTGAGTGAGAGCCAGTTTTGGATGGCAGGATGGCAACTTTTTCTCTGTGCTGTTTTAATTTCTGTCTGTCGCGGCCTCGCGCGTACCCTGTGATGGAGGAGCACAGGACAGACTCAGTGAATGCAGTGTAGAACTGGATCAGCAGCTCCTGTGGAAGACTGTACTTCCCCAGTTGTCTCAGGAAGGACATTCTCTGCAGAGTCCTTTTGAGGATTGAGGAGATGGTCTCCTACTTCAGGTCCTGGGCGATGGTGGTGCCCAGGAACTTGAAGATCTCCACAGTAGACACCGGGCTGTCTGATATGGTGAGGGGGAGCAGTGTTGAGGGATGTCTCCTGAAGTCCACTGTCATCTCTACAGTTGGGAGCTTGTCCAGCTCCAGGTTGTTCGGACTGCACCAGACTACCAGCCGCTCAACTTCCTGCCAATATCCAGACTCATCACCATCCTGAATGAGTCCTGTGACGGTGGTGTCATTTGCAAACTTCAGAGGTGTGTTGGGGGTCAATGTCTTTGGGAAGGGGTGGTGAGGGGTGAGAGTCTGTCCATCTCAAACCTGCAGTAGAAGGTATTCAGCTTGTCTGCCAGGTATTTGTTTGTTTCAACAGGGGGTGGGGGTGTGTCTAGCTGGTGATGTCTCACAGGCCTCTCCGAACAGATGCAGGGTCAGAGTAGCTTCTTTGAGCCGCTTTGATCTCCCTGGTCAGCATCTCATTGGCTTTCTTGTACAGGGCCCTGTCACCACTTCTGTAGACATCCTCCTTGGCCTGATGAAGTTATTGCAGTTTAGGAATGAACCATGATTTATTGTTATTGTATGTGCAGAAGGTCTTGGTTGGCACACACACATCTTCACAAAAACTGATATATGATGTAATCCAGCTCATCCAGATTATCAGATGCAGTTTCAAAAACAGAACTTTAGGATGGAGGTGATGGGAACCAGAGCTCAAAATGTTTGCAATAAAAATATAGCTTTTTAGTTGCCATCCAAATCACTAGTGAACCTACACATGTGTCTCCTCAGTTTCCGTATGTAATGTTGATGATGATAAAATAATGGTTAAGTATTAGAAGGAAAGTACTTTTTCTTTCTTTCTTCTAATATTTCAAACACTGCCATGTATGTACCAATATGCCCTGAATGTATTTTGTAGTTAGTAGTTTTAGGTCAAAACCATCTCTATCCAAAAACAATCTTGGGCATCAGGCATCATCTTCATAACCATTTTATATAATAACCATCTTGGGAAGGAGCTTTCAGAGCTAAAGTCTGGTTCCTATCACGCCTGCTGTAATCAATTCTGGCTCAAAAACTTTATCTAGAATATCACATTTCACATTAAACCACTCCAAATCATTTTATTTACATCTTAACTTTAAACCAGGGTGTAGGGGCTATAAAGTGCACTGCAAGAAACATCATCATCAGGGTGTGCTCTTTGGGCTACAGTTTGTCATTAGGATAAATAGATAAAAAGTGTTGAGATGCCTGACCATTACACCAACAGGGACTTTAAGGACATTGCAGTCAAATACATAGACTGTAATATGGAGTTGGTCCTCCTTTTGCAGCTATAACAGCTTCCACTCTCCTTGGATGGGTTTCCACACGATTTTGGAGTTTCTGTGGGAATTTGTACCCATTCATTCAGTAGAGAATTTATGAGGTCAGGCACTAATGCTGGACGAGAAGGCCTGGCTCGCGATCTCCGCTTCCCAAAGGTGTTAGATGGGTTAGAGGCCTGGGTTCTTTGCAGGCCCGTCAAGTTCTTCCACACCAAACTTATCCAACCATGGCTTTATGAACCTTGGTTTACGCACTGGGGTACAGTCTTGCTGGCATAGAAAGGGTTCTTCTCCAAACTCTGTCCACAAAGCACTGTCCAAAATATCTTGGTATGCTGAAGAATTAGGATTTCCCTTCACTAAAAGTGAGGGGGATAGCCCAAAAAACGAGTGTGTCCCAATACTTTTATCCATATAGTTTATTTCTTTGATTTCATGATGCACTGCCACCCGCATTTTTCCAGGACTTTTGCGAAAGGCAAGGGCGGAGTAACTCTTAGCTCAACCGCAAGATGGCACTAGGAGCTCAGGGATGCAAAAAAGCATCCTCTCGACAGTTTTTCTTTTTCCAGGTGTAAGGCGAGTGTTTTATGTGGTAGAGCGGTGTGGTAGAATTTTTGTTGTCATTTTACCATTTTGTCTATCAACTAAGAGATGTAACGTTGCGAAAAAGTATAAAACTGTATAGGAAAATCGATACATTTCAGTTGTGAAGCAATTACAAAATAATAGTCCGCCAACAATAATTAAAGAAATAAAAATAAATAAGTGAGTTCTAGGAAGGAAATATGAAAAGATAAAGCTAGAGCAGCTCTGGTTATGTACATGGTCCAATTGTTTTTCTTTATGGTGGACAAATGCAAATATAATAGGCTTCTTAAAAACACTGTCGAATGACTTTTTTGGTGCTAGCTTATACACAATATTTTGTAAATTCCTTCTAAATACACAAGAACACACATGAGCACTGTAGGTCCTTAATTTGGAGTTTGCATCCTGATGCTCTGAGGCAAAATAATATGACTGAGCTGAAAGACTGCTCAGAAGAAAAAAGTCCTTTCTTCACTCCATGTACCAAAGTTTGGACTGGTGTGTTAAGAGGGAGTGGGACAATGACAAGAACATTAGTGTAACAAATAACAAATAGAAGTGCAATTAAACATTACCTTTCCTATCAGCACTGGACGTTTTGCTGTTCCCTCCCTAGAGGGAGTGTGCCTACCTTAAAAAGATGACCCATAGAAGAATCAGTGACAAAATATGAAAGAGAATCACTTTTTTGTAGACAGTTTATAAATTGTTAATAAGCAGTTATAAACAAGTTCTAACAGTTGTGGATGCAGGCTCTGTAGTAGCATGTTAAAAAAAATACCTGGTGAAGTTTAACATTCTGTCTGAGAAAAGGACACGATAAGCTCAGTAACTAACAAGATCTGAGATCTCGCCAAATAGTGAGTCTGCATCAATGTATGATACCTATTATAACTTGTTTATAACAAGCTTAGTAATCATTTATAAACTGTCTACAAACTAATTAACAACCTGATTATAAATCATTTATTAAGCCTTTATAAGTGTGGTCTTATTGATACCTATTAAAGATTAGAGCTGAAGTAAAGAGCTGGAGTGAATTTCTTTCTTAAACATACTTCATTAAATTAAATTAAAAACTAGTGTAAGCAAAACAATCTGACAAACATAAAAATGTACTTCAATATAGGCAAACCAAGTCAAAATCTCTGTTCTGAATTGGATTTGTGCAATATACAACTTAACCGTTTAATCTTTTAACTGACTGAATGTTATTGAATGTTAATCATTACCTTATCATCTGCTGCTTTTTAATTTCATTTATTATTTATTCATTAACACTAAGTCATTTTGCGCTACTGATCTGCTGGTGCAGCACACTAAATCTTTACATACATCAATGCCAGTGTTACACTGTTATTTGCTACACTAATGTTCTTGTCATTGTGTGCACTATTGTTTGTTGTTTTTTTTCTATTGTCTAATTATCTTTAATTCTCTCTTGTTGCACTGAGCATGCTAAAGACACAATAATTTCCCTCGGGGTAAATTAAGTTCTTTCTTATCTTATTTTATATTAATAAGGCTTTTTAACGTGGATCTACTCACTGATTCCCCAAAAGATGGCGACACAGATCGTTACATTTACTGTGAGGCTGTTGGTCCAACTATCCCGGTCACTTTAGTGGATTGTTAGAGACGCAGCCAAGCCCGTGCTAAGAACGTTATTAAACGGAATAAATGTCCATTCCGTGTCCATGCAATGCCTACAACCTAATGGTGAAAATATGTTAGAAGTTCTATAGATTATAGAGTAAAAGAGTGTTTATTTCAGACTTTACAGTGTATAATATAACTGTAGTTTAAAGTGCCTTTTTAGTTGTTTTCTTCAAAGCTGTAGATATTTAGCACATTATTTCACAATTATTAGACTATATTGGTTAAAGATACTGAATACAGAAATATCTGACATACACTAAGAATAGTGGATGGGAGTTCATAAGCTAGAATTCTTTTGATGGAATGTAGGATTGGGAAATAATAATAATAATAATAATAACTTTATTATTATTATTATTATTATTATTATTATTATTATTATTATTATTATTATTACGTTACACTTTTTGTTTGCGCATTAATGTTTTTTCTGACTAAACTTTCACAATGCACGCCAGAATAGTGAAGTCTAATACATGTACTGATTCATCAACTCCAGTTCTCTCACTTTCTCACTAGCTCATATACAGACTGTCGGGTGGTTCTGGTGTGTTCAAGGTGGACAGTATCGAAATGTGACCTGAGACCACAATTCAGTTTTCTGAGAGCGTTTGGAAAGGGCCCTTTAGTTACAACCCAGAGGCTCTCAGCACACTCTTTTAACGGTATTAGTAAGAAACAGTTCCTGATCCTGAGCTGGATGAAGCTCGTTTTTTGTACTACTGTATGAATTAGAGCTATATTTTGTATATATATT
>JBBPCY010012765.1:0-15413 GCA_037974405.1 Brachyalestes nurse
GGAGGGTAGAATTAATTTATAAGGTGAGAAAGAGGTTAGATATGTTTTCTTGGGATTTAGAAATATTGTTAATTATGGACTGTTGAAATAAACATTACTGTTATGTGTTTGTAAGATATGTACAAACTCAGCACCTCCTCGATGTGTTCGGTGAGGTGCTGAGTTTGTTTCGCAGCGCACGGCGTGGATGAAGGGTGGTTTGTTTCACCAAAAATAATGACCAGGGGCCGCCACTTATGTACAGTATTTTTGAGTCTATAAGGTAACAATGATATAATAATGAGATAACATTGTTTGAATTGTGAAATAGTTTTGACTAAAAGAAAATTTAGATGTTGTCTATTCTACTATCTACTGTACTTATACTATATTGACTGGGTTAAATAGAATTGCATTACTAAAAAAAGAGAATAAAGTACAACTTTCATTGACTGAAACTAGACTAAAATAGTTGTGGATATTTCTGACTAAAATAAGACTAAAATGCTCAGACTTTTAGTCGACTGAAACTTGACTAGACTAAAAAGAGTTTGGACGTGACTAAGACTGATAAAAACTAAAATGACAATGCAAAGACTAGACTAAGATTAAAATTAAGACAGACCGCCAAAAACAACACTGCAGGAGACAGCAGTTCAGTGTAAACTGTACAGTACAGATACGGGTTCACCTTTACATTTTCTTTCAGGGTAATGTATTAAGCTGAGTTTAAAATGAAATTAAAGTGTTTTGGGAGACCATATGTGGGGGCATTTTGGGGGTTTATATTATAAAAATAGGCATTTTTAGTAACTTTTTTTTTACAGGAAGCCTGGAGAACTGTTCCTCAAGAACACATTAACATACAAGAGAGTCTGGATCTCTGGTGGTAAAATATGAAGAAATGAGACTTTTGCTCCACTGAGAGACCGAGCCAACAGAAGTGCTGACTGTGTTCTTTTGAAGCTGTAATGCTGTGAGGCGTCAGTGAAGGCTTGTGACTGTGGTTCCTCTTTAGTGCTCTCGTTTGTTGTTGAGATTTTCAGGTCTTTGCAGTTTTTGGGAGTGGCGCTTCTGGATTAGGTTCCAAACACACGGCTGGTTAAGGGTGTGGCTGCTGTGTTTGGACACATCAGCCTGAACCATGTGGGAGGTTTGAGGACGAGTTCTTCTTAATCGAGTTCTTCTACATGACCTGAGATTTTCACCATTAGATCACTTTTATGGAGCTGTGTCACCATGACAACCAGACCTCTGACCAATCATCAAAGTCAAAGTCAAAGCCAATCGTCTGAGCAGTCATGACCTGGCTTTTGACCAATCAGGGCCAACCTTCAGACCATTCAGGGTCAACCTTCTAAACACACTTTCTGACCAATCAGAGCCAAATCTATGGTGGTGGTCTAGTGTGTAGGATACCTGCCTCTGGACCAAGAGGTCATGGGTTTGAATCCTACCTTCAGCTCCACCACTGGGTTCCTGAGCAAGGCCCTTAACCCCAAGTTGCTCCAGGGAGACTGCCCCCTGTAGGTAGGGAATGGAAGTCACTTTGGATAAAAGCATCTGATAAATGTTATAAATGTAAATGTAATACCAGCTCTGGAATGAAGGCCAGTCAGAGGAAAACCCATTCAGATTAGGTCACTTTCTGTGTACGTGGAAAATAATTGGAGTTGTTTTATGGAGTGTTTTCCCCTCGTTCTCCTGCAGGTGAACATCTTGCTGCCAGTTTCCTTCGTGTTAGCGTGTCTGTTCCTCATCGTGGTGTCCATCTGGAAGACCCCTGCTGAGTGTGGGATCGGCTTCGGGATCATCATCACCGGAGTGCCCGTGTACTTCTTTGGGGTTTGGTGGGAGAACAAGCCCAAATGGCTCCTGCAGATCATCTGTGAGTGCAACTGATTCATATATACATTTCATCATTTTTAATTCTTAATTACCAATTAGACCTATCTACATCCCTCTTAATGGCAGGGATAAAAAAACACCATAATAAAAAAATTATAACCATAGAATACAATAAACTAGAATTCATTTCTGCGAGAAAATACGGAGTGTGATTGTGCTCACAGAAGCTTAACCTGTCACATTACCGCACTTTACTGTCCTTCAGGCGCAATATGAACACATTTTTCTCCAAGAACTGTTGAGATGCAGCCTCAGATTGAGTGACTAAACTGACGGGCTGATTATTTTTTTTGGTGTAGCTGGAAAAGTGAATTGATATTACAGACACTCTCTCTCCTGTACACTGTTAAGGATGACTCACCTCTCCACTCTCTCTCCACATACATTACAGAGGTGACTCAACCACAAAATTTGAATCTTTAAGCGATTTATACTCGACCCCTGATCATCCGATAAGCTGTATACAAGCGCAACGTATGGGGCGGGGTCTAATGCACATGTCACTGGAACTGAAGTTTTCAAATGACTTCGCAGGAGAAGCCTCCCTAAAAATTCACTTTTAATAATAATAATAATAATAATAATAATAATAATAATAATAAAACTTATATAACAATAATGTGTTATAATAGGTCTAAAAAATTTGCTTCAAGACTGTTGCTATTTGAACCACTTGAGAAGGTGTATTTAAGATTTCTAGGGCTGCATATGGATAAGCAGTACTAAACTGGTTCCAGTTCCTGACTGGTCTGTACTGAAATATGGAAAATCTCCTGGACGTTTGGAGATTTCAGGACAGTTTAGCTTCTTATTTCTCCAGAAAATTCAAAGTAAAATAAGAACCGAATATTTTCTGTGCCAAATTATGAAGAGTAGGATCGATAAGAGTATCAGTATCGATAAATGCACCTTGTATCTCCAGATCAAATAAATAAATAATCAACTTCAGACACAAAATACAATAGGCTACATAAATGTTTTTTAATTGATTTCACTGGGTAACATTTTTTATGAAAGATCTGTTTTATTGCAATTTGCTTAGTCAAGTTTTGCACGCTGATTGAGAAAATCACATCAGTTTTTTTCCTACCTTCAATGGTTCTAGAGATTTTTTTTATGTATATTTAGCATATACAAGCAATCCGCTTTAACCAGCATGCCTGTAATTTGCTAAATATTAACGATGCAAATAACCCTCAAAGCTCAAAGTTAGAAGTAAAACAAAACACCATGTCAGCCGCCAAGTTTAGTTTTCTCTAAAAAATGACGTTTCTAACTAAACCCTTGAAGCTACATAAAAAAAAAAAACGTTAACATCGAATTCAGCGTGCTGAGATTGTTTAAGGAACACTACAAAATGTAATAAAACAAATTTTTGTTGCCTGGTGTTTTTGGATGAATTTATGTACTGTATAATCATAACACATCAATCCTGTTGATATTTTTGATTAAGCTCGATGTTCTGCTCTCCTCCTTGCAGTCTCAGTCACGGCCACTTTTCAGAAGCTGATGGAGGTGGTGCCTCAGGAATCCTGAAGACCAACCCGACAGAAGCCCTCCTTTTGCGCACAAAAGAAAAAGACTGTTTATTTTCTCCCTATTAACCTCCCCCTACCTCTGCCAAGCAGACTCTCAGTCCCTGTGATTAAACGGATAGAAAGCCGTGGCTAGACGACCCTGTACCTGCTCACCCTCGTCCGAGACGCCGAAATGGGGAACCAAACTTTCAGCTGGTTCCTGGAACCAGGGTTTGCCAGGAGTCTTCTTATTTTTTAATTTTTTGTTTGTTGTTTTGCAACCTCAAAAAGTCTCAGTCGATTTATTTTATTGGTTTCATACCATTTTGACCATCTTTTATTTTGTCATGGCTATAATAATTGAATGACCGCTGATTCTGATGTGATGCTGCGTTCAGAATCGCTCCCCATTCAAGAAACAGTGATTTAGTTTGTTTGCAAATGTAAATGAGTCGTTCATTTCAAGGTCGTTTTCCAGTCTGTAGTGAACACTACATCATGAGCATAAACTCGTGACACTCTAAACACAGGGCATTTCATTGTGGAGTGCCGCAGTAAGACAATATATAAAAATCACAAAATCCCAGCAAAGCTGTGGAGCTTGAGATGGAACCAATGGAACTCTAAAGTTCTGCTTTCCACATATTTTTGTAGTTTATCACTTTTATGTACTTATAATGTACATAAGGCAGTGTGTGATGGGCCGTGAGTGGTTCATTGTTTGTTTTCGAGTGAGACATCGTTTTCTTACAACCTCAACTAAAAGTTCTTGTTCTGCAAAAGAACCCACATTAACAAGAACTGAAATTCAACAGCGTAATCAGTAAACTCATACTCCAGCCAATTACAGCTGATGTCCCAGAATCAATGCGCTGTGCCTTTTCTAAGTAGTTTACTTTCACGTTTTTACTTCTAGAGACTTATTTTTCTGAAAGACAGAGGCTGGGGATTTGGTCAGTTCATTTTCAGTCCCAGGGCATATACCTTTACACTCAGACTCTCATGCACTTGCTATGTACTCATATTAATGCAGTACATATAAAAACCTCAGACCACAGGGAACGCCTCCATAGCCTTGCCATACCAGTTTGGACATTTATAAAATATCACATTTAGAGAGTGTGATGTTTTATAAATGCCTTAGCATGATTATAGTTGCCCAGAGTCCAGTGCATGAATGGAACCCATGGGTGGACTAATGTGTTTCTCATTGAGTTCTAACTATTTAATATCTGTTTTGTGAGCTTTATGGCGAATTTGCAACTTTTTCATAGCCAGATAGTATCACTACAACAAAATGTGTGTTTAAGTCATATGTAATTAATGACCGTGGTGACATTCTAAACGATGCCGTTACATTTTAGAGAACACTTCTACTCTGAAAAAATCCATGGTCAGGCATTTTTGTGTTTTCAGTATGTGCAGGCAGAATTATTATTCCATAATTATGCAGAAAACATCAAATATACTTGAACCATACTGGGCCCAGCACTGAGCCCTGAGGCATGCCAAACAGTTGAAAGTAGACCAGGGGTTCCTGGAGGTCCTGGAGGGCCGATGTCCAGCACAGTTTGTGATTCCTCTCTTCAAATACATTAAAGCTGGTGATTAACAGGTGTGAACCAGGTGTGTCACCTAACTGTGCTGGACACCAGGAAATCCAGTATCGGATTTGGGCATTTGGGCATTTGGGCAAGACATAGTCAAAGATCTTTCATTCACTCCTCAACAAAATGTCTTGGGACATTCAAAATTATGTAAAAAGTGTTTTTAAGTAACATGAAAGTTACTTCATCTTTTTTTTTTTTTAGCTGATTAGCAAAAGCTGAAGCTTCCAGTGCCTCAGTTTTGATGACTGACAGAATTAAGATAATTGATAAATGTGTGTTTGTGTTTGTGTGTGTGAGTGTGTATGTGTGTGAATGGCATTGTGTGTAAGGTTAAGACAGCGTATCAGTATTTTGTATCTCGGAGCCATTGACTGTAATGGATTTTTTTCGAAAGATCTGACGGATTTGTCACAAATGACCATTTTCTTTCCGTTTTTTACATAAATGAGACTCTGAGAACCTTTTTTTCTCCTGATGAACAACAACTCCACTAGACGGTTTAAAGTGGTCGAGCAGAAGTTCTCATATTAGGCTTACAAACAAAGTGGCAACATTTTACCTGTGAAGGAGCCACAAGATTTTGACGTTTGTGAGTGGTGCGACTGATGTTCTGTATATGTGTGTGTGTGTGTGATGGATCATTGTGGAGGCAGGGTGGGGTTGTGCTGGTGATGTTTTCTACTTACTGTACTTCTGATTGATGGGTGTAAGAGGTGAAGAGTGTGTGGTTGATCTGTAGGCAGGGAGTGTGTTGCTGCACAGCATAAGATAAAAGAATCTTGTGGTGTGTAAGGGTGGGGTGGGGTGGGGTGGGGTTAGGGGTTGAGGAAGTCATGAAATGTGAGTAGACCATTTTAATGGCTGTTTGTTTGTTTGTTTGTTTGTTTGTTTGTTTTTGAAGGCAGTGTAGTGAGTTTACTGTTATACTGTCCTCCTACCATAGACGTTAAAGGAGTTCTGAAGTGCGATGTAGAGACTGACTTTTCTGAATGCTAGCGGGGACCACCGCCGTACGCGCCCCGTCTCTCTGAGGTCGTCTGTGTATGAACCGTATAGCCATTTAACTAACACTCCACCTAACCCGGCTACAGTCACTAATCTAGTACTGTAGAGTTACTGATGTATTTATTTATTTGTAGGGACTTAGCTAGTGCTCTAATATTTTTACAGGGCATTTTTGAAAGTGTTTCATCAACGAATTGTTGTTATTGTTCTTATTTTTAGTGGTTATTTTCATTTTTTTCCCATTTTGAAATAATTACTGCCCTTTTGTGTTGAGTTTTTAGTTGGTTTTAGATTAAAAAAACTGTCTCTCTGCTGTGTTTTATATGAAGGATCTCCCTCATGTTCATGTTTGTGTTTCCACTGACGGGTAATGTTTGTCTCTGTGAACGTCTACTGATACTTGTCACGTGACCTTACACTCTGACCCGAGTCTGCCCTAAGGTCAGCGACCACCTTCCTGATTTCTTACCCTGAATGAATGGAAACGATGCACTCGGCATCTTCCAAACCGCTGTCATTTGAATGGACCTTTCACTTTTGAACTGAAAGGATTTGAATGGCGTCAAGCTAAAACAGCCACAAGCGCAAGAGTCAGAACATCATCAGTGCACTGAACTCAAGACCGTGGATGTTCTGTTATCATATTATACCATATAATATTAATTTATAATAAATACGCCGTATTGTTTTCAGTGTTAGTATCGTCTATATTCCTGTACTACGTCAACAGTAAAAACGAAACTAATTGAATTGTGGTGAAATTTGAGGTTTCGTAATTCATTGTCATTTACTTAACTTTCTTTAACCATTCCCAAATCTTTCAGTAACATTCCTAAACCTTTCCCTAATCAAATCTTTGGCTAACATTCCCAACACCTTCTCTAATAATTCCCAAACCTTTTCTCAACCATAGGTCCCTAATCTTTCACAAACCTTTGTCAAACATTCTCAAATCCCTTCTAATTATTCCAAAACCTTTACTTAGCCATTCACACACCATTTCCTAATCATTTCAAAACCTTTGTCTGACATCCCCAAACTTCTCCAACCATTCACAAACCTTTCTTTATACACTCCAAACTTCTCCAACCATTCCCAAACCTTTCTTTATACACTCCAAACTTCTCCAACCATTCCCAAACCTTTCTTCATCCACTCCAAACTTCTCCAACCATTCCCGAACCTTTCTTTATACACTCCAAACTTCTCCAACCATTCCCGAACCTTTCTTCATCCACTCCAAACTTCTCTACCCATTCCCAGACCTAATCAAATCAAATTACTGTGGGGTCACAATCCTTAAAACGTTGGAAACTGGGAAATACGTCCTCTATGTAAGCTCTTTTGCTTACCTTGGACTTGAGGTTAAGTGAGTTTTGGTCATAAGTGACCAACTGACCAAGAAATGCTGCTTTAACATGGCAGATCTCATCCTGCTATTTTCAGTATGTGGTGAAATATGTCTCCATGCGCACAGGTCCTCCAGAATTTGAGGTTCCTACTCTGAGCTTGGGGCAGACTCGATATTTAATCATGGGTTTGGCTCATCTGCTGTCTGTTACTTGTGCTGTGTAATCTGCGACCATTGCAATCCAGCTGTTCTCAGATGTTTGTTAAACTCAGTGATGTCTTCACTCTTGAGATGCTCCTGTTCTGTCTTCCCTAAAGTGAAATTCTCCTCAGTTGGCGGACCAATCAGCTGTGTGTGTCAAATCTACTGTACTGTCGGCGTGTAGCTTGCGCCATGTCCTTGTGAGATGTCTACTGCAGATCTTTCTCTCTTTTTTTTTCAAAAATAAAAGAATTCAAATCCTGAAGTGTTTCCACTTTGTGCATGAATAATGCTTTTGTCTGCAGGATCTTGGCAAAAACAGTGGCTTAGTGCTTGACAGTAATCTTGGCTTAAATCATAAAATGCCCCAGTGAACTAATTAAAAAGTGACCTACTGCAGCAAAGCAAACAGTTTCTAAGTGTGTGTTCGAGTTGCTGCGTAGTCATGAGGGCAACATCCAGGTGACATTACGAAGCCCTGCTCAGAGTAAAATGATATAAGCATGTACAGACAAGATTATTTTTTCATAAGCATGAAAATCTCTCAGGAGAGGCAATTGTTGTGATGATAGTGATGTTCAATGGATAAACTATAAGCTAACTTTACATAATTACATACTATTTGTTTTTTCTGGTCACCTCATGTAGCAATATTAACGGTTACCACTATATGGCAACATAACAGATTTCTCCTTAAACTACACCAGTGTTAGTGTAAGACCGCCCCTACAGGTTGCATTGCAAAGTCGGTTCGAAAGAAGTATCTGCTGACTTTGCCGTTCGCTGCGTCTACTTTTGTCAACAGCATCCTTAACACCAGACTAAATTATACAAACGGGGTGATACTTTCCGGAACACAACAGACACTGATTGGGCTATGATATGCAAACATATACCATGTTGTTTCCTTCACGGCTATGAAATATCTCACTGTAATATAAGAAAAAATATATATAAAAAATATTGATATAATACAGAAAGATACAACTTTTTCACCAAAATGGTAAAGATTTCTCTTAAACAGACCTCCGGACCCATTTAGAGCAGAGTGTTCCGTGTTTATATATTATTATTATTATTATTATTATTATTATTATTATTATTATTATTATATGTTATTCAGTGTTTATAGTTCTGCTGTGTCTCTGCTTGGAGTGTAACCAGCCACTGTTTCAGGAACTAAATGTACATTGCATAAAATTCTCAGAAAGCAATGAAAGTGTCTGGCCTTGGGGGGAAAGCCAGGCAGATTTACGACACTTTAGTGGAATTGCTGGTGGACGATTCCACTTGTTTGCGTGGTGCTAATTAGCAACAGAGTTGTGTTAATCTGTGGCCCTGGAAATCCTGTCAAGACGAACAGCCGTGGTATTCTGAAACAGGAATCAACGACAGATTGGAACCCATCCTGCGCAAACAGCACCTCATGGGGAATCGTCCTCAACTGTCAGCACTTGTTCAGTTCTGCAGGGCAACTGTTTAATTCTGTTTGGTTCTGTTTTATTGATATGGTGCTTTTTGTCCCTAAGCTAACCCAAAGCAGCTGGACAGAAATGTGGGTGCAGCCTCTCTAATCAGCATTGCTGATGAAGAAAGTGCAGGCACAGAACTCCCTGAGGGGACGAACCACTAATAGCCCATTTCCAGGGAATGAGTTCCATTCTGGTTTATGAACCACATTTTGAACCAGAGCATTTTGACCAAAAATAAATCGGTTTAGAGCCTGAAATGTTGCTTTCCAGCTGGAAATAAAAGAACCGTGTCTGCAGTTTGGAGAGGAAGCAGACCACTACAGTGGAGAACTCAATGGAAGGACAGACATTTAGACATAAAGGAAACAACATGTTTTGTGGAGATTGGGTCATCTTGCTGCTACTGTTTACATCCATAAATTTTTGATTATGATGGTTCTGCTGGTGGGATGGTACAGGTTCAAGAGCCCATTCCTTGAGGAACCACCAGTGTGGTTAGGATATGAGTAGGACAGGATTACAGAGGAGTAAACAGGGACTCTGCCATCACATGGAGGAAATGTTTCTCTGATCAAAGTCGAGGAGCTTTTTGTAAGTCGATTAAGATGCACTCAAGCAGGACAAACACTGAACCCTCTGGGTGTTGGGTCTGATGGGTCCAGGTGTAGGAAACTCCTTTATTATCAGTGGCAGTGATGTGAGTGTTCAAGGTTTTCCCTCAGGGTGTGAAGCACAGGTCCCCACTGTCAGCCACTGTGTGAAGTCTGAGGACGGTGAGAGTCACTCGAGAGATCATCAGATCAGCCAGCCGTGTCACTGCCAAGGGCACAACAACAGCAGCATGGTAATTTCTCCTCTGTTTTCCCAATTCTTTAAGGAGAAGTATAACTTCACAGTACAATTACTGGACAAAGAGTCTTACATTCATCCAGTCATCCATCCTCCTTTTTCCCGTCCCAACACATAATTTATTCAAACAGGAATAAAACAGAACTCCAGACTCAATCCCTCTTCCCCACAGTGACTCCTAATACCTACATCTAATTCTAGTTCCAATCACATTACTCTAATTAATGGACACAAATACCTCAGACTTCCGAATTCAGATTTGTGAAGTATCGCCAGTGGACTTTCCCTGCATACTTGTATCTCATTATTTGATGAGTCTGGCTTAAATTACCCTTCCAGTCTTTCTCCACTTTGATTCCTGTCTCGTCTGTTCTGTTCGCTCTCTTCTGGAATCAGACTATTCGGATTCCACTGACTGGTAAGATGATTCTGAATTGTTTGCTTATTGGACTCCAGTTTGGTTTTGGAACTCTGCCAGTATCTGTTTTTTGTATATTGGTGATCCACAGATTAATTTTACCGCAGTCTGCAGCAGGTTTGACAGCGGTGACCAGTCAGTCCTAATCAGACACAAATGGGCACTACATGACTGACCACCTATAGAGGGTCACACATTACAAGATCCTTCGCCAGGAGGATTCTCTGACACATCTCTTGTGACCAGTTCACACAAAGTGATCAAGAGCTGATTTGCGAGCCCTGAGCCCTGAACGGCGGTTTTCATCTTATCTGGGACATTTGCCAGCAATTGGCAAATAGGTGAGTGGAAAATCAGGGGTAAAGCTGTGTAGGGTGAACTTCGGTTAAGAATTACTGATGATCTTGTTCATTAACCAGGTAAGACTCATTTTAAATGTTGTATGGCCGGTCCAACCGTCAGGACTGGGGGTCACCGCAAGGATTGGTTATAAGAAGTGTTGGGGAGTAACGGAATACATGTACCAGCGTTACATAATTAGAATACAAATTATGAGTAACTGTATTCCATTACAGTTAATGTTTAGGCCTTGTTCACACGGACGTTTGCATTTTGGATAAATGAATGTGCTCTGAACACGATAGACATTTTTGTAGCGTTTTGTATCTGCGCTTGATTGGGATTCGTGGTTTTACCTTTTCCTTCAAAACTTGATTTGTCACGGTTCCCAGAACAATTGAGTCCTGGGACATATTCAGTCCTCCAGAACATCAACCGAACACCATGTAAACGCAATACCGGTGTTTTCTTTGCGTTCATCAGGCTTTTGGCAGAAATTGACGCCAAGAAAACGTTACATGCAGCGTTTTTTTTACGCCATCCGAACGCGCAGCGGACTGAGCGCCGGGACTGAACGCCGGGGCTGAATGCCGGGGCTGAACGCCGGGGCTGAACGCCCGTGTGGACGCTGTGATTTACTCCAATGAGCAGAAAAATGGTCGGAGCTCAGTCCGCACTCACCTGGAGCCACGAGAAACGCCAGAAAAACGCCTGATTCAGATGCCCGTGTGAACAAGGCCTTAAATAGGTGATCATTAGAATACAGTTACTTTGTTGAAATAAATGGATTACATGGCGGCATTTTCCTGTTCCATGTTAGGCTATCCCCTCTCTAAATTTGGGAATTTCATGCATTGCCGGAAACCCAAACAAAACACGCAATAAGAGCCTCTAATATAAGCGTCCTGTTAATGTTGGTGGCGTCAGTTACACAATGGACCCGGAGCCAGCACAACAGACAGGGGCGGACTGGCAATCTGTACCTTCTGGAAAAGTCCAGAATGGCCATCTGGTGCACGGCTGTCAGCCCGAGATGCGCATAACACTACTACCCCCCCCTCGGAGCCAAGGAGCCAAGGTCGTCAGCCTGAATTCCGTTTAAGTAAGAAACACAAACAAGAAAATGAAATAAATGGTGAATTCCTTCTAACTCAGCAGCTGGAGATGGAGGGGTTTAATGCCACACCACAGACTACAGCACAAAACTGCAAACAAAAGAATTTAAGGTGGGAATACCTCCTTAATACCCCCCACCCCCCCCCCCCCCCCCACTGTGGTGGGTCAAAGTGTGTCCAGTGGAGATGGTAGTTAATCAGGCCGGTCTGGAGCTCTACTGCCAAATTTAACAAGCATACACTAGCTCCTTGCTGACAGTGTGGTCTCGTGCAGAAGGGGTAGGGTGTCAGGAACACCAAAACACCACCTGACAAATGTTTCATTTAAATTTAAGGACTGGATCTGCTGTACAATGTCTTAAATAACATTTTGCACATGAGAAGATAGGTGGATCATTTTGCTTCTCCACTGACATGATCGGGTTTGGTTGAGAAATTCGTTTTTCATGATGCTTGCTGATGATGAAGACTGTTTTTTGAGACATTCATCCATGTAGTCTTTGAGCTCCTTTTTCACTCTGATGCACCTGATTCAGACCCTTCTTTAGCTCAGTTAGGAGATTCCTGTGTCAGTTAGCAGGACAGCACTATGTTATGGCCTATTTTTATATGGGCCACATTCTCTGGCCTTCGAGGCTGAACAGTTCATCAAAACATGGCAAAAGAACCTTTTCCCACACTTTCTGTGGAGAGGAACAAATCCTGAGACAGGCTGTTCACTCTGAAGACATTAAAATGGAAGGAAATATATATTACAAGTATATGCTGCACCACAATAGATAGACCTTGTTTTTTTGTAAAAAAAACATGACAATATATTAAATAATCCAAAGTATTCAGAATACGTTACTCACACTGAGTAACTTAACGGAATACGTTACAAACTTGCGTTCAGGAGTATCAAGACAAACATTCCGATGAGGGAAATCATCAGAACACACTTGAGCCCTGATCAACAGACCAAAGGAATTAGAATGGGACACCCTGGAGAAGCTGGACATGAGCATGGAACTCCATTAACTGGTCAATAGACCAAAGCACTGGCCATTGGAATGGGGCACTCTGGAGTGTGAACCTGAGGTCATCATGCCTAACATCCTCCAGCACCGTGCTGTAGAATACTTCAGAGTGATGGAGCTCTGTCTTGTACGTTTGGGAGGATCTTCACAGTGGTGGTCCAAAAACAGTAGATGAGCAGATGTCCACAAAACGTACCATGTTGTTTTCCCCAGTGAAATGAATTGGTTTGGGTCTTGAGTGGATAGTTTTTATGATAAAGAGCCACAACAAAGTTGATCACAAATAAGAATCTTGACAAGAGTAACAACATCGCATACAGTAACATGTTGTTCTTATTGCATGACATCACACTGGTGTTCCACCTTGAAAATAGATGCTTATGTTCCACCTGAAATACTGACGCCAGATGCTTTTCTCCAGAGAGCTGTGGAAGCATCTTAGCATGGATGAGGAGAAGCTGGTCCATGAGGTGGAAGACAGTGAGTCGGAGGATCTTCCTCTATTGTTTAGAAGAAAATGAGAGAGTTTGTGCGGAAACAGCACGAATGCTGGAAGATTCACTCAGTGTTTCACATTCAGTTTGTGTTTTTAATCCGCTGGAGCTGCTGAGGTTTCTCTGAACGTCTCAGGCAGATGGAGAATGTGGCGCTGCTGCTCTCAGGCTGTTGGCTGATACGTGTGAAGTGTGTTTGCGGTTTGACTTGGCGAGCAGACTTAACATTCCCAATATAGACGCCCTGAAGTTTTTACAGTCCATCATTTGTCTGCAAATCGGAACTGCTGTTATTGTTTTAACATGTAATAATAATATGCTGTTTCATGGGATTTCGGCACATTTGTGTGCCGTGGTGTACGTGACCATATAGCATGTTGTGTATTGTTGGCTGAATAATGAATGGTTTGTTTACGTGATCATCACATTTTTGTTTGTTTAATGGGAATACGTGTGTGTTCAGGTTCAGCAGGAGTCACGTGTGTTTAACAAACACACTTTGGTAAAAACTGCCCAACACTCTGAGGAAATGGGAGCGGCTGCCCTGAAGGAAACTCGCTGCACACAATCGAGCCTGAAAATGGACACAGGTGTGGTCGAATCCACACAACAGACCAGAACAGCTTTGATTTCTCCCTCTGACGCCCCTCACACCACGTCGCTAGGAGACAAAATGCCACACGGCTTATTTTCCACTCTGCTGTCAGGACTCAGTGTACCCAAAACACAAAAAAGGAGCAACAGAAGCTCCAGAAGGCTTCCCTGATCATGCAGACTTGGTGGAACATCCTTTTATGGACAATTCAGGAGTGAGATTTTAGGAATATAGTCATCCCATCTTTTAAACACCCTAAAAAGGGAGAGACTCCAGCGGAGTCGGAATCGTACCACAAAAAGTACACAAATCACACATTTGGATTTAAATTAAGAAGATATCTTAGACCCCAGAAATGGCATCTTCCTATGTACAGTTTATGTCCCTCTCAGTGAATCTCTTACCATGGTAAGGAGATTTTCCTCAGTTCCGCACTGAGACCTGCAGCTTCCATGGATCAGAGTGTTGATCTGTGGAAACATGAACACTTTCCTTACACTTTCCAGGTTCCTTTTTTTTATGACAGCTCATGAAGGCTCATGACAGCTGCCATAGGCTGGTAATGTTAATACCATGTTAATAGCATTGCATATGTCAAATGCTGTCATAAGTTGTCATAAGCTGTCTTACAGTCTATTTTATGACAACCTATGATAGTTTATGACAGCATTTGACATCTGGCATGGCATGTCAAATGCTGTCATAAGCTGCCTTTAGCTGTCATAAGCTGTCATAACAGCATTTAAAATATGCCATACCAAATATGCCATCAACAGCATGGTTATGTCGGTGTTATGCAGAAGGGTACAAGTAAAGTGTTATCGACGCTTTAGGAAAACAGTCTGTATCATGATGCAAAGACTCCTTGTGGTGCCTTGAGTGGGGTTCAATGGGTGTTTCACTCATTTTAAGTTTTTAATATTTTACTTTTTTAATGTAAATCATTATGTGTTGACTGGGGTTCAGTGTGTGTGTGTGTGTGTGTGTTGTGTGTGTGTGTGTGAGTCAACCTGACCTGCGTCACCAGACCTTTTTAGCGCGGTCTCATCCTCTGAGTCGTGACTGAAGTCAGCAGAGCAGTGAACAGGAGACAAGACTCCTGACGAGACTCCTCTGCTTTTATATTGGACTGAATGTGATTACAACAAACAATGATATCTTTCAAATGGAAGGAAATTACAGCAACTATGATCTCTCTGTTGCCCAGAAACAAGACCATGAGCGCTTCTTCAGTGAACACACACACACACACACACACACACACACACACACACACACACACACACACACACACTCAGTGTGTTCTCTTACCCTCCATGTCTTTCATTCCTGCTGCACAAAGAGCAGAACAGACGGAAAGAGAGAAAAGTGAAAGTTGTTTAAAAAATGAGCCTCTTTCTTATTCCTCCGCCTCCACGAGCACTTAACCCCCCCTCAGACCTTCCTTCCGTTCCAGCCCTCAACACACACACACACACACACACACACAAACACACACACACACAAAAAGACACACACACAAACAAAAAAACGCCCACACA
>JBBPCY010012776.1:0-15413 GCA_037974405.1 Brachyalestes nurse
TATATATATATATATATATATATATGTGTGTGTGTGTGTGTGTGTGTGTGTGTGTGTGTGTGTGTGTGTGTGTGTGTTTGTGTGTGGAGTGTTACTGCTGCCTGCACTCCTCTCTGTTGGCGCTGACAGAATTTTGGAGTCTCGGCCAGAGGCCTGCTGGATCTGGCCCTGACTCAGCCTGAGCCGCTGGGTTAAAAGAAAAGCATGAGAGAGAGAGAGAGAGAGAGAGAGAGAGAGAGAGAGAGAGAGAGACAGATTTTGAAAGGAGGCTTCCTAAAGGGTACCAAGGACACTGTGATGGCTTCTCTTGTTTTACTAACATCTGATTCTTACCTCATCTGGCAGTTAAAGTGTGAATAATTTAATCAAACTCAGCCAGGCCTTATGTTGGCATTTATCTGTATCTGGACTGGAAAAGACTCACGTTTTTCCAATTTTTATAAGTCTGGCAAGTTGGAAATCCCTTTAGTACATAAAAAGTAAGTAAGTCAAAGAAATGTCCGTGAAAAAATGCTTAAAAACATATTTTACTTAACAGTGATTTGCTTGTATACAAATGAAGGCTGTGTGGTTCTCTGGGTAAGGTTCTGTGGAGAAACACTGGGTCTTATAGCATTCATTTGGACATTACTTTGACTCATGCCACCGAATTAAACATTTTTGTAGACCAAGTGCACCCATTCGTGGCAGTGGTTTTCCCCAGTTGCGGTGGCAGGTGTTGACTAAGCCTCCAAATTCCCCAGAAGTCAATTCCCCAGACTGATGATCTGTTGAGATATCCTGGACAAACTAGTCTGATCCATGTGTAAAGTAGCCATTATTGACACATGTGAAGACACGGCGTGAAGGACTCCTTTCATAATATTAGGTAAGTGGTTTTATTGTTATTGCTGATTGGTGTATAATTATGTATAATTATGTATTTTTTACTTTCATTCAAGTATTCCTTCATACTTTATTTAGCAGGATTTTGATCAAGTACTCATATGGTCATGTAAATATAATTTATGTGTCCACCTCTGTCAGTAAATCCATTATAAGACATAAGCAAGGTTTACACAAAGTATTATGTTATAAGAATCATGGAAGAAGTTTTTTGCACAACAGACAAAGGCTGTCTGTTTGCCCCTCTTGAATCTTAAGGGCCCGCATGTAGGCCCATGCTTCAGTTACTCCCTCAACAACAGTTTATTGGTTTCATGGTGGATACTGAATAATTCGCAGCAGACTGTCAATAATTCATAGCAATAGTGAATAATTTATAGCATATACTACTATACAAATTAACTGAAGATACAGAAGAATCCACAGTAGTTAGTGAATAATTTATAGTAGATGTCAGTTCACAGTAGATACAAAATTGTTCGTATTAGAGTAGTCAATACTGAATATTAAGTGTTCAGACTAATAACAATAATAAGCTGTAACTGCAAGCTGTAACTCTATCATTCTTTCCAGTTGGGCGCTCCCTTCTTTGTAATTTGCTAATCGAGTCATTTTAACTGCACCTCTATGGTAAGCTCGGTATTATGACCTCTGTTAAAAAGTCCTCTGTTGAAAAGCCCACCCCACAATACACAAACATCTACTGTCATATATGGCCATGAACAGATGCACCATTGTTCTCACCCTCCCTTATCCCTATAGTCTTCTTCTTTGCTTTTGCTTCCTGCATGGCTTTTTTTTCCCCCCTCTTTCCAACTGCTTTTTTATCATCGCTTACCTTTAATCTCCTGCAGGCCCTTGAAAAGGGAGGGTAAAAGTGATAGAGAGAAGAAAAATAGGTGGAAAAGAGAGGGGAGAGAGGGTGAGAGAGGAGGAGCAGGAGACCCTTCTGATCTTATCTGTCTTAGACTCAGGTATGCCAGAGTCTATAAAAAAAAATCCCACCAAGAACAGCCTTCTCCATCGCGCAACACACACTGGAGCCATTGTTGGCGGTGGGCACCCTGTGATCAGGTAGGCCTAAGACTTATGAGCATGTGTCCCCTTCTCTGCTTTCTTTTCATGTCCCTGCTTTTAGCTGGCCTCTACCTGTCTACCGAGCCCTTGCTCTCGTCCCTCCTTCTCCTCCTCCTCCTTCCCCCCTACCCTGGCTCCGCGAGCTATGGCTCTCTCATAGCTCCGATCTTTATCGGGCCCTGTTCTTCCTGCTTTTTCATCTCTCTGCTTTTGTCCTACAACTTCATTCTATCCCTTTTGCTTTGTTACTCTACGCTCATTCACCTGCAAGGGACGCAAATGGTCATGGATCTGTGTAAAGGAATTATGGCATATTTTCAGTTCTGCCGAGTTTACCGGTCGCCTTTTGCCTCCAATTTATTTGTACAGCAACAGGCAGAAGCACTATGCAAGGACAAAGGTACCCTCTTGGTTGGTATGTGTAGTACTTGTGTTATATATGTCCAAGTCTTAAGAATAAAGCTAGTGCATTGAGCTTTATTGCTCTTAGTGGCCTCTCACTGGTGCAGTTCCAGTCACCAATGGAGATTTCACCTCAGTGCCTCTGACACACCACTGTGTATACATCAGCACTGGAAATCCTGCCAATAAATCACCATAACCTCTTGCCTGGGACACAGCAAGCTGATAAAGAACTACTGGCAACTATGTCTGTCTTCTCTCAACTCACCGTCATCTCTCATCTCATGTGAAAATTAAAATAATTTCAAAGATATACGATAAGAAAAAAACAGTCGTAATGGCCAGTTCTAGAGATATGTGTGTGCCCTCTTGAGAGTGCCGTTTTCTTGTGTGGCCCCCTTCCTTGCTTTTGTTTCTCGCCCCATTTGCTTTCTTCAACTGACACAAAAGAACTGACAAAGACTGACCTTAGGCACAGCTGACAGTCAACTTGGCGTCTAAAAAAGCATCACTTTGCATAATGTGGCTGTGGCAATAAATAGGGACTGACAATAATTTATGTTTTTGTAAAATCAGGAGTCTGTGTCAGGCTTTTCTAGCTCATATATGAACTCATAGGTTCCTGTAAATTAGCTAGCATAGTGGATAACATCACAGTTCTTTATGACAGATTTGGGTTTAAATTACCGACCAGTAAAACTTGTAGGTTTGACTGCCTTAGGATGTGTAAAATGACTGTAATCTTGAGAAGTTACAGCACTCAAAGGCACAAAGAGCAAGTGATAATCACAATCTTAAAAATGTGTTAAGAACGCTTAGATACATTCACTGGTAATCAAAGATGCCTTTCATCACTAGAGGATCGAAATGGGCGACAACACTGGAGCACTGAAATGCCCTACAGCGTACACCTTTGATCTGGACAGCTAAACCTTCTTGCATTTTAGCAACACTTTCCCCAAAGAAGCCAACAGTTGGTGAGAGAAGTGCTTTGCTTCATTGTAATGAATATGCAGAGCGAGCTTCTGTCTGGATGATGTGAAGACTTGTTACAAGTTACGTAATGGTAACAGTGTTTTGACAATATTAAGACTGAGAGTTCAGGTGTAATGTCTACAGAAAGCTTATTGAGTGCAGAAAGCTTATTTGAAGTAGCTTCCATCCTGCTGTTTTAAATCAGTCCTTCTGCCTTACAGTCACAATCATCCTCTTTCCAAATAGTTTCTGCAGATCTTTTATGCTTTGGGCAAATATATTTCGACCCTCTGCAACCACTCACTCATGAAAAAACGCCGATTATAACAGTGTGTACCGACAGGTACAGTCAAACAATAGTAAGTGGAACCTGAAAATGCAGGTGCAATAGGGACATGGTGACCCTGCAACTGTGGGTTTGGTTTTACTACAAGTAATGGCATTTGCTAAAGGAGTTGCAAAAGGAGAAAACTGCCATGGCTCTAACTGCAGTGGAAATGTCACCGAAAATGTCATGCTATTGTTAGCGCTCCATTCATTTACCCCATTAAACATTTCCCACTGGCTGTGGCTTGTTCGTAGATAATATTTTCCCACCGGTGCAATTTGCCATGGCTGATCTTTAGTTAAATAGCCCCACTGGTGGGATTCAAACACAGTGTCTTGAAAACTTATGCAACAGACAGTTTCAGCTTTAGTATTTATCAAATCCCTAAAATGCAGCAGTTGTCCAAAACTATTAGAGCTAGGCTATTAGTGCAGGCAATAAATATCAAAATAAGGTTAAAAAATGTAGAAAAAACAAATCCATAGTACTAATTTCTGCAAGCACTCCTTGTCCCTGTAACTAATGATTGTAAGCCACTCTGGATAAGAGCATCAGCCAAATGCCTCTTTACCTTTACCTATGGGATTATACTAGTGTTTTAGCGGTACGCTAAAGGCTAAAAGCTAAAGGCAACATTATTTTGACCATTCTAGATAAAACACTGAAGCTTTTGAAGGACGTTCCATGCTTATGATACCTTGTTGGTGGTGAATCTGACATGGGATTCTATCCAGCCCTTAGCCAATGGACTAGCGAATAGGGGAACTTGCCTATCTTCTAAGATACACAACGAGTGTTAAAAGACTGGATAATAGGAAGTTTTAAGAATGTAAACATATTTTCCCAACGAAATTGTGGAAATTGCAGGATCTGCAATAGAGTTTTAAATTGAGGGTCGCAGGGTCGCAGCGGGTGCTGGAGTTCCTGGCAGTACCATTTTATGTCACTTTCATGTTTCTTTTATCAGTGTTCTCTCACGCAACCATTAGGAATCAGTGGGGTGTCAATCAAACCTAATAGCTAGCCTAGCAACCTAATTTATTTAGCCTGCATTCAGCTAAGAACAAACTAATATTTTCCCTAATTATTCCCCTTTAAAGCAGCTACAGTTTTCCTCCCTTCTTCAAGAAACATCATTAGGTAAGGCTTTTCCTGAGTTTTAAGCTGAAAAATCTCACTGCAAAAAGTGCTGCAGTGCTGCTATAGAGTGCAGGTTACTTGTTTACAATAGACATGATGATGGTCACGTATTTCATCTTGGCTAGAGTGGCTTAAAGCCTGCACAACATCTCACTTCTTTATCAGCCGTTTGGGCCAAATGAAACTCCAGTTTACCCCCGCAGTCCAAAGACATGCATATTAGATGAACTAGAGATGGTCAGTTGCCACGAGTGTGTTTGCCTGTGTGTCTGAACTGGCAGAATCCCACGCAAACAGGGGGAAAACATGCAAACCCCACAAAAGAAATGACCCATGGCTGCCCTGGCTGGGAGTCAAACCCAGGACCTTTTTGCTGTGTGACTACAGAGCTACCCAAAGAACCACCATGCTAAAAATAAACATAATAATCAGAAAGCGCTGAACCTTCTCTGAATGTCCTCTGAAGCATTGAACCTTCTCTGAATGTTCTCTGTTCTCTTAGAGGCAAGATACCATACTTTTGACTCATATAAAAGCATCAGACTTGCTCAAAACAACCTTGCCTAATTTGTGCAGTTAATATTTTATGCTGCCTGGTATGCATCATATACACAGCCTGCTGCAGGCCAGCCGAAGCCACAAGAGCTGTCAACTCAAACTTAGCCTCACAGTGAAGCACGTTAATCCTGCCTCGGTAGGTGCTATTGACATAGTGCAACCATCTTACCACATAATCTCAGTTTAACATTTCTGTCATCGTAGCCAGAATGCAGTGATTCATGACAATGTGAGCACCCATGGTTGGTTTCCTGGGTTTGTATAAAAGTTGTCTTCATCTGACGTCATGGTGGGCCCACTTAGTGCAAAAAATAACTAACACCACAGGATCCATGGTCTGCACTTGTTTGCATGGCGCCTGATTCCCTATACTATTCTGCAGGCAACGCTGCTTAAGGATCACATTCTAGATCTGCAGCTACATGCAGACTATAAGAACACACTCCGGGTGGATGGTTGGAGGCAGCCAGAATGCACTTGTGAAAGCTTTAAGACAAACGGCTTAATATCTCTCCAAACGGCTCAAGATCATTGACAAGGTGTTGACTGAGTCAGCTAAAAGTAGCAGTTCTGCATAGTGCAGAAATGCTGAGAGAAGGCCTTGGCTTCACAAAGAAAATCCTCTGAAGGCAACTGACAGTGATGATCCTTTGCCACACACAGTGCATTTCCAGACAACACAAAGGGGGACTCTGTAGCCTTGATCAAACATGTGTTTTCAAGCAAGCATACAAAAAATACAACAGTCAGGGCACCGCAGTGTTTTGAGGCGTGGTTGCCATGCCAAAAGCCTATGGTTTTTTTCTCCTCCTGGCACCCCCCCTGACATTCACACTTCCCTTCACAAGAGAGAGGGCAGAACAAATGGAATCCCAAAAAGAATGTGTCACTTCCACCAAGACGTTGGTCGGACCGTCCATCTTGAGCAGTGCAAGTTGACCCGTTTCCACCTTTGCCCTTTGCTTTGCCTTGATCTTTTCAAACGGCCTTCAAAGGCGACTGCTTTCACTGTGAATAGGCAGTTCATGAAACACTGTATAAGGTTTAGGAGTATTGGTTTAACATTAGTGCAAGACTTCTGAAATACCAGGCTGAACATAAATCAAACTGGATGGGTGTTTCTGCAGTCAAGCGTTTGGGATCTTCAAAAACAAACAGCCTTCTGAAGATGAATGAAGATGAAAAGTTCACAATGACTTTAGCCATAAATTAATGCATTAGAGAGATGAAGAACTGCTCTGCTGTGAGTTTTCATTGAAGCAACAGTTCAAGAGACTTTTGGACGACTTTAGTGGAACGGGGGCCAAGCAATGCTAACGCAAAGTCATTTCTGTAACGGAGGGGAAAGCACAAATCTTTTCGACTTGAATTTCCGAACCTCTACACCACGTTGCCTGTGATCTCGAGAGTTGCAAGCCAGAGAAAACAGGCGGAGCCATCGTCACCATGGACACTGCCAAATGTTGACTGTTGCAGTTCAGATTATGTCAGGCGCACGCTGACCGCTGACCCGTTGTAACTTGGGAGAAAGAGCAGTAACCATGGTGTCAGGGGCTTTAGGTGATCCTAGCAGTTGAGTCAGAGGTGCTCTGAATGCTCTGGGAACCTCTGGTAAACCCTTTGATCTGGGACAGCATGGAGCTTTCCCCTATAAAACAAAACTGCAACTACATGTCACCTATGATGTCATGACTTGCAGCTTAAAACGTTGCTCCTTGACCCACTGACGTCACCGAACCTGGTAGAAAGGTTAAAGTGTCAAGACTGATAGATTCCATGGTCTCTTGTCTTGGCGGTACAGCCAAATTGACCAGAATTAATCTTTGGGTATAGGACTTTATATGCACATACTTAGTGATGTTCAAAAATGAACACTTGCTCAAAAATGATATTTCAACCAAAAATGTGCATTTACTATGTTATTGGTCATGTTATGCAGTATTCTGTAACTCCGTTCTATATACTTCAGCCACACTATTTTGACAGAATGTGTAATTTTATGTCGCTTTCATGTTTCTTTCATCAGCGTTCTCTTGCATTTTGTAAATACCTGACACAACCATTAGGAATTAGCAGGGTGTCAATCAATCCTAATAGCTAGCCTAGCAACCTGAATTATTTAGCCTGCATTTATTTTATGCTGCATTCACCAGATAAGAACAAACAAACAAACAAACAAATCTTTTCCAAACAGTCCATTCCTAATAATTCACTCCAAAGCAACTGCAGTTTTCCTCCCTTCTTTAAGAAACATAAGTTTTGAGCTGGAAAATCTCACTGTTAAACCTGCTGCAAGGCTGCTATAGAGTACAGGTTACTTGCTTACCATAAACATGATGTTGGTTACGTTTTTCATTTTGGATAGAGTGCCTCTTTAAGGCCTAAAGCGTGCAGAACATCTCAATTCTTTATCAGCCTTTTGGGCCAAAGGTCACTGAAATGGATTGACTTGAACCTATTTTGTCTTAGTGCCAGTGTTGCATCTGCACATATGGAAACAAAAACCAGCCAACAGTTCCTCCATCAATAACTCGCTGCACTGGCCTGACTTACATAGGCAGTGGCCTGGCATAGGTGCAGTTTTTTTTTCCAAACAGAGGCCACATTTTGAACTTTTAGACCTGAGTAGACATAAATACAGAACTGGAGGAGCCATTAACCTGATATGAGCCGCCATCCAGGCAGCAGTTAACGGCTGGGAGGCCCGTTCTTGGAAGCCTCCTCAAGGTGGATAATATTCTGGCATGCAGGGCTAGGCTGTGTTTGGGAGAAAGCATGGGAAAGTCTCCTGGGAGATTTTAGCATGGACATGATAATCAGAGAAATGCCCTCAGCCTGTTAATTAGGCCTGGGTTGCATGCGGGCGCCTGTGTGGCCACGCCAACCTTTTTACACATACACATTAAATACATAAATACACGCTGAGCAAATTTGCTTGCGCACATCTGCTGTAAGTATGTGCACACAATGGACAGCGAACATACATACATGGAGGCACCAATACACTGATTCCGATGCATCCAGAAGGAGAGGTGATGGGAGTAACAGAGATGTATGCACTCATCACTTCCAGCAACTCCACTCACACATTCAAAGTCAGTCCCTTCCCAGAAACCCAATGATGGACAGACTTCATAGCAAGCCTCTACTGGGTCAGTGACAGCCAACTCCGCTTTGAAGCCCATTAATCTTCTCTTTGTTTACGTGTGTGAACGAGATGGAGGGAAGAAGTGTTTGGCTCGAAGTGTTTACCTCGAGCCATGTTGCAGATTTTCGTGACAAAGTGTGGAAAATCTCTTTCTCCTTTTTGAACTCACCGTCCCGTTCGAGTGTTCACCCTCCTCTGGACGTGCATGTGTACGTTTGGAAGCTGTAGGCGCATGTGCATTACATTACAGGTGATTCGGGATTTGTTGACGAGTGTATGTCGATGAAGACAGTGTCCATGGCGACGTTAGCTACAGCATGGATGCCCCTTCCCGAAACCAGGGCCCAGGCCTCCGAGATGAGAGAGGGGCCACTGTTGCCGTTACCTGGAGACACAACCACTGTTTGCCTAACTGTGGGCTTCACACCTCTTCTGCTGAATGTGCACATTCTAGCCCCGCCCACCTCACTCTTCATTCCTCTGACCATGTGTCAGCAAGCTGCCAGTCAAAAAGTACCAAAGCATTAGCAAAAATCATGTAGTACTGGGAAGAGGTTCTTATAGGGGCAAGGACTGAAACAGAGTATATTGTAGATTCTTATTTATTTAAGTCACTTTTTATAACCACTTGCATTCATTATCTGTTATTTTATTATTTCTGTATAAACTTGTTAATTTTTTGTAATAGTTTACTTATTATTCCGTTTTCACTATTACTATTTTATTTTATTTATCTGTTATAGTTACTTGTTAGTTTTTTGTCATAGTTTACTTATTATTCCGTTTGTACTATTACTATGTTTTACATTTGTTTCATTAATATCTTTTTTCCCCCTTCTAACTCTCTGTCTAATCTTTATTCCTCTTATTGCAATGAGCATGTTTATGACAAAAGAATTTCCCTCGGGATAATTCTTTTGTCATAAATTAAATGGGAAATAAAGTTCTTTCTTATCTTTTCTTTTCACATGAATAAAACAGTTTTTCAGTAACAAAAAGGGAAAACCTCTGTAGGATGGTTCCTGTTATATGCTCACTACAAGAAGCATGTGAACAGTGTGTCTGTACAATAACAAGAATCCACAGAGCCTATATTAGCAACTAGAATATACAGATGGATATACAGCATGGCACAATAAAATTAGTACCATAAACAGATGTGAATATTATATAAGCAAAAACTGCCCGATGTCGTTTGTTGGTGTGAATGTCTATGTCTTTATAATTCAAACATAAAAGAACAATGGTACAGGGCAATTGGCTGCTCAGTTGTGTGTTGGCCCAAGTGTCAATCAGAGGGGCGACCTCAGGGCCTTTTAGGCCCTCAGAGAAAGACTTAGAACTTCTAGGTATTAAAAAATGCATTTTTTCTGCTCATTTCTATTTCATAGAATCAATATGCTTTCCACAAGTATTATATAACATCCATCCATGCCTTGTCCCTATCTATGTCTGTTTTCCCTTGTTTTTCAGTGTTCCTCAAATCTCCAACCACATGCTTATGTTTTCCCTCTTGTTTCCCTGTTGTCTTCGCTCCGCCTTGCATCGTGCTCATCACTTGTCTTTTCTGTAACCACACCCTCTGATTCTTTTCAGAAGTTCCCTGTTTGTGTTCCTCTGTACCATTTGTCTGTGTCTGCCCCCTTGCTGAGTATTATTTGATCCTTAGTACTCCTGGTCCCATAGTTGTTGTTGTTTATTGAGTGTTGCCAGCCTCATGCCTTGTTCTTTTGACATTTTTGGTTCCTTATTAGTCCAGTGAAATTGTTTTGTTTTTGTTGTCTTTTTCAATATGGACTCATTGTGTTCACTGTTTTGTGGCTTATAATAAAACCACCTCACCAAAGCGTGCCGGTTCCTCTCCTACTCATCCTTTGTAGCCTAGTGGTTAGGGCTACCGTCATGAGGCAGAATCAGAAAAATCTGAAAAAATAATCAGCACAACACTACCTATGCGGAAGTCAACCAGAGGCAGAGCAAGAACTCACAAGTGACAAAATAACTCAACGATACAGGATCAAGAAATGCTTTAAAAAGCTGCAAATAAAACAAGGCTATGGGACATGAGAGGGCAAGAGAGGGCAAAGCATGTTTCTGATTATTTGCTTTGGGAAGTGACATCTCGTGGTATCTCTGAATATTGATATATGCACCTATCCATGTTTAGGTCTGCTGTTTATGCCAAAATGAACTGGAAATCCTCCCAGTGTCCAGTGGGGAGTATATGAAAGCGAGTGTGGAATGTTGAGCTGGGCTGTCTATGGTACCACCGCTGCCGGGTATGTGAGAAACAGCAGGTATGGCCTGTCCACTGGCCAGCAGTGGTCATTTTTAAAGGCCCAGCTTTCCCGAGTACTTCAAACAGCCTGGACCAGGCCGGCAGGCCGGCTAGCATTCCACACAAACAGGTGAGTGCTTTGAAGAGCCATTGAACAGCCCCAGAGTTGCCGTTGCCGGACTCTGTGGAGGGATCATTACTCATCCATTCAAACTGGCTTCATCCGTTCTGACAAACTCCCTTTCTAGCTGCCTGTATCAGTCCCAGTTTAAAGTGCTACTCTTGTCCTGTGCTCGCTGTCCCTCTCAGAGATAGGTTTATATCCTAGATTTCATCTGTTTCTTATAAACGTATACGAAATACAGTAATCCCTCGCTTTTCGCAGGGGTTACGTTCCGAAAGCACCCGCGTATAGTGGAAAAAACACGTTGTTGTGTTTTGGTAAAAAAAAAATTCCTCAAAATGCATGTTTTTATAGTGTAAACCCAAAATACGCCTCCAAACATGCTCCCAGATCAATTTTATTTCATTTTAATGCATTACCCTTAATCTAAAGGTAAACCCGTATTCGCCTCTTTTTAAGCTAAACCCGCCTTTTAATTTAAATTTAATTTGGGACACCCTGTTTTCGGAGAATAAAACCTGATCTACTCGGGCTAAAAATACAAATGAGAACACCGCGGTGAGGTGAACGGCTCCCCTTGTGTGAAAACATCCAGAAAAAATATATTTATTGCCACAAAAAAGCAGGAAAAGTTTCCGCGTTATTGTGGGGATTGCCGCGTAAAACTATGAGTTCAGTTCTCCAAAAAAATCCACTTGTGACTGAATCTGCGAGTCCTACTGTACACACTATGTTCAAAATCAAGTGCTCCCTCATTCCTGGGGTGTTTTGTATCATTGGGGAGCTTTTGCTGTTGTTGCCACAGCATTGTGTAAGGCTGAAACAGGTGAACTAGATATTTGAATAGAGCAGCACTTGAGGAAGGGCAGTACATTGATCTCTTTTAGGAGAAACTTGGTTAAAGAGTGCTGTAAAGCCAATTAAAAGCACACGTACATGCACACTCCATACCTAACTACTAGCTTCTAAAAATGCTCTATATGTGATCACTTTGATCACTTCCAGTGAGGAATCTCCATTTGCTTTTTATTAGTTAAATTCTGTTTTGGGGAGTCATCTCACCCCCAGACCCAGTAATTACAAATTCACAGTGATTTACATTTCATATCAATACTAGATGTTCCCTCTCACACCACTTTTGCCTCGGTTATTGAAGCCCTAACACATCCCGTGCGTGCGCTATTACTATACTACCAGCCATTTTCATGCTGATTAAAACTTTGTCCATCTCAGAATATTCAATCAATGGATCAAAATCCATCATTCTTCCAGTTCACCAGGACCAGTGTAATGGATTGTCCCCAATCTCTCACTTAAAAATCCCTCTCACTAAGGATCTGCATTGATATTTCCTCCAACCTTTCATACGTTTTGAACTGACCTATAAGGATGCTCTTAAAGTTGTGTGAAAAAAAAGTTGCCTGGAAATCTTTTAAGCAATTGGAATAACTTACTGCTCTCGCTTGCTGGCCTTATTTAATGACTCTTGTCTTTCCAACATCTAATTGGTTTTCCACTCTAAACGTAATAATCATGAGTTTACTGGAAAAATAAATACCAAGAATTAAACTCTGAATACTTCAGGAAAGCAAGCTGTTTGGTTGGGTGAAATGCCCTAAATGTTTTTCTTACTTCTTAGCTCATGAGTTACGGTACATAATAAACATATTCAGACGCGCCACAAGATCCCTGGCTTGAAAATAAAGTATGTGAAGAGCTCTCCATTAAAGACCTGCAATTCTTTTCCCAATCGAGAACACAAAAGTGTCATCACCATTTCCACAACTCTGGAAGCCTGGTGGAAGATCAATGAGATCAGCAATTACCCCCTTAACCCCTGTGAGCTCAAATCAGTTTGAAAAAAACCTGAATTATTTTATCTGTAAGGCCACTTTGACATTTAAGGAATGTTAAAGGAATATGACATGACCAACGCACTTTCCAATAATTTGCAGCCACCTTTATCCAAACTATAAAACTCATGAAATCACCAAAAGAAAAAAAAATCACTGGGCAAAACGCGATCAGGACTGACCTCAGTTTTTGGTAACAAATATGTAGCAATTTCGCCTCTGTGACAAACAATTCCCGACTACAGCTAATCCAATATAAGGTTACACACCTCATGGACTTTAAAAGTGCAGACATCTGTCTACAATGCACCTACAACAGACTGCTCCTATCACTCCTTCTGGCTGAACTTTCCACATCTCTGGGACACAGCATTCCACCGTCCCCATTTCTTTGCTTTCTAGGAAATCTCTCACCCACCATAGTCATATTCACAAATATCTCATACTTATCACCTTGATAATAACCAAAAATCAACACTTCTTAACTTGAAACACAGAACTCTCAATGTCATCCGTTAATAGACTGTCTATCCATGGAATGAATCACACCTAAAAACAATAAACAGACCAAAGAATTCAGTGATACCTGGGAACCCATCCTTCTGATTTTCTAATAAACTGATCTCCTCTTTTTGCATTTTATTTGCCAACAATAATATTAGTATTATGATTGTTGTTGTTGTTGAACTGTAGAACTGCAGTCCTGAAATCGATATGGTGGTTTGTTATATGTTACATTAGAATGTTTGTGTACAAATATATAAAAAAAGCTTCTAACTTATTTATTTGAAATCTATTTGTCTATAAGGTTTTAATTTATAAAATGTATTAATTCATTTATTAGAAGATAGAGGCACTCTTTAATACACTGAAATGCTTTAGAAATTCATTCCTGTCAGGGTCCTGTCAGGGTCCTGTCCCTATGCCAGAGGGGTTATGAGAGCTTTATTCAACATCTCATGTCTACATCTAAGTCTATATACTCAGTCTTTCTTTAAAAATGGAGCAAGGAAAATGCATTTTTTCACTGCATATGAACATGCAAATGAAAAATCTCTCCATAACTTAATCATTTTAATAATCCTTTAGCAGTGGGCTATTAAACAGAGAATGCACTTGTACTCAGACGAACAGTGGATGTACTTGGGCTTGACATTTGCTGCCTGTCTCCGCTGTCATTAACGTCAGTGTGGGCTGACTTTGCTTTGTGATGAATACACTCTTCCACATGCATGTCTTCTCTCTGTCTCCACCCCTTCCTGCCTCCATCCCTCTTCCCCTGGCATCTTTGCCCTCCTTGTAGTCATTGCCATGCTGTCTCTGGACCAGTAGGACTCTTCCACACTTTTGGCAGCTCTCCTCTCTGCACTCCAAGCCCGGCCACATCCAAAATCCTGTTTTTTTCCCCTTTAAATTTACAACTTAGTGGAATTTTACTGAGAACGCCAGTTTGCCAGGAATCCATTGTGTGTGTGTGTGTGTGTGTGAGAGAGAGTGTGTGTGGAGTTTTGCCTAACTCAACATGCAATTTCTATTAGGTGGGCATTTATTTGCCTAGGATGGGTTTGAAAAAATACTGAGCGTTAAAACAAACTTTCAGATTGTGCTTTCTGCAAGTGGCTGAAAATACAGTGGCAACTTTAAAAAGTCAACCTAACCACAGGCAAATTTCTACGACCTATAAATGCATCTATTCACTTTGCGTTTCCAACTTTCCACTCTAGCCAAAGTTCTGCTTCCATGTTGCAGGTCATTTACTCTAAACACCCTCTGAGAGCCATGTAACAAGAAAATGGCTTCTTTTATTTATATACCACTGAACTTTTAACTGTGGACACATTTGTGAGATCCACAAAACGTGTATTTCATCTCACTAATCACATCATGAGTGTCGGCTGGCTTAATAAAAATCACTACTGTTTGCTTTGATCACAATATGTTGATAGTATCTTGCAGAACTGGATAATAGGAAATACGTATAGTTGGAGGCACTGATGCAGTAACCCAAACCCACTAAGGAAAGCAGCCCAAAAAAATGGCGGCGGGATAAGCACAGTGGAAAGGCTGCAGCCAATGTGCCAAACCCCGAGCTCTGAGTCCTGGTAGCGGTAGTCAGGGCCACATTTGTGCCACCCAGCAGCCCTGTCATCGCCGACACCCCTTGCTGCTTCAGAGGGTCACGATTCGTCGTCGTATCGCCCGCCCTGCCACCTGGCTTCGCATTATTGCTGTCCCAGTTCCCTGATTCTCCACTATCATACACTCAGTCATGCTGCCCTTTGTCGTCTGCCTCCTAATGATCCCATGTCCATATCGGGAGGACAATCCAGGATATGGCAGGCTTCCTGGAAGGAGACCTGGACGTAGGTCCAGCACAGTCAGTGCATATGTTTAGGTCCTGTTCATTCCTGACCCAATCTGTCCGATTTCCATCTTCCTGAACATCTCATAAGTCTTTCATGTCGTCCCCCAGTTCTCATCTGCAATTTACCCATCTGCCCCAGGCCCCTTTCCCTATGTCTGTTCAATCCATTTGTATTGTCTATGTCCCTGTTCCAATCCCTGATTCTGTGCCTGTTGAACTGGTCATCCTTGTGGAGTTTTATATATTAGGATTTATATGTAAGTATTAAGCGGCTACAGAA
>JBBPCY010012796.1:0-15409 GCA_037974405.1 Brachyalestes nurse
ATGAGTTATTTACAAGTTTCTCTTTGTTTACAAACAGGAAGTTAATATCACCAACCATTCCCATTTTATTAAGGTGTTTCCATATAAATGGTCCACCCTGTATATAAGCCAGCTCCACTGTATATTCACACCACTCAGCACCCCACAAACATGACTCATCTGTCAACGTAGAACAAAAAGTGACTATTCTTCTGACAATGTGCATACAAAAACGTTTAAATTAAAATAACCATTTACACAATACTTAATTAGAAGTTTCTTACCTGTAAAATGCTTTATGAACTTGTCTTTTACGCTTACATCTCTTGGGACGATTTCTGCAAAAAGCACAACAGAGAAATGGTTGCTACTCTTTGAAGAACAAAATAGCAAATAAACAATGCAGCATATCCTCCCTATGGATAAAAGTATTGGGACACCCCTGTTTTTCAGAGGTTGGGCTGGATCCCTTACTTCCAGTGAAGGGCTTAATCTTAATGCTTCAGCAGAACAAGACATTGAGCCAGACCTTCTCAATCAACATCAGTGTCCGACCTCATAAATGCTCTACAGAACGAACGGCAAATTCCCACAGAAACTCCAAAATCTGGTGGAAATCCTTCCAAGAAGAGTGAAAGCTGTTATAGCTGCAAAGGGGGACCAACTCCATTTTAAAATATATGTATTTAAATGCAACATCATTAAAGTCCCTGTTAGTGTAATGGTCAGGCGTCGCAGTAACTTTGTCCAAATAGAGTATAATTTTCCTCAAAAGAAAAGGCTGTGCATAATGCTTATTTAAAAAAGGTGCTGGAAGCAGGTGTTATAGTTTCAAGACGCTATAAGGTTTTGTAAGCCATGTTAAGCAATCTGGTTCATCTTAAAGTGTAAATTACAGTGTTTGCATGCATTTAGGAGAATAAATAAATGGAAAAAAGTGATTACAGTGAATAAAATAATTAGCATTCTCATCTCTATCGTACAGCATTTAAATACATAAACCTAGTAAATCTTGTGTAGCTTATGTAAATCAGTTACATAAATACAAAATTCTTTCCTGTCAGTTAAGAATTACATCGGCCTCCTGAGATAAAACCTGTCCATTTAGTCCACTCTTCCACAAATTGGCTGCACATTTCATCTAGAGTTTGTGTGTGCCTATTTCACCATTTATCGAGAACTCGGACTCTGCTGATTTATGCTGGTGTTCCCGTGTTCCATCATGCCTGGTGAACCATTCACACACAAACATCCTACACCTGTCATCCTGGTATGCTGTTGGTTTCAGTGCTGTGTTCTGCTTGGACTTTAAGTGCAAAGCTAATGATGGATTGGGCTACAATGGAAAGGAACCATGTCATAGCTGGTGTATTCATGCAATACCACTGTCTTGAGTCCGACCTCTTTACTTTACTAATGGGAAAGCAATGAAAAGGTACAAACATGCCCCTTCTCCCTTAGGAGCATAAATGTAGTAAAAACTTTGGGGGCTAAGTAATTAGTGCCTGCACAGTATCCCTTTTTATGACAGTATAAAGTGCACAACAACAACAATAACACTAATAATAATAATAATAATAATAATAATAGTAATAATAATAATAAGTATTAAAATAAGGAACAGTTGGCTTCTGCACTCATGGGCCAGATGATTTTAGCATCTAAGCTGTCAGTTTAAGCTCATTAAATATACATATAAAACAATATATTACATATACATATGAAACTGTAAATTAAATGTGAATGTTATAGCAACAATATAATACACAGTAGAGGTGGGTGAAATGACATTACAGTACTTTTGTAACCATGTCTCTTTAAAGTTATAACCAGTAGTCCCATTTTATTTTTTAAAAAAAACTACCAAAAACTATGAATACGTTGACTTTAATTCATCATTTCAGGGCTGACAATATCCCCAATATGCTCAGAAAAGCACACTGTGACATCATTCATCACAGTGATGACAGATGTTCCCATATTACCCCTCTGTTCAAGACAACAATATTTAGTTACCCTGAGATCTGATCAATTGAAACTAGTAGTGGCATATAAAAGTTTCATACACTGTGCTGTACTAAACCAGCTATGCAGTCTTTGTAACGAAATATGTAGCTGTTTAGTGTACTGACGACGTCCATGATATGCTCCAAAAAGTGATGTAATTAATCAACACAATGATAAGAACTAAAACACAATTAAAAAATGGCATGTGTTGAAATATAAAATCCTCCAGTGTCCAGCCCTATGACTCACTGATTATTAGGTTAAAACGGAAAACAGTCTGCATGTCAGATAACTGGCCACTGTTCGTCTTTCAAAAATAAAGAAGAAAAACAAATAAATAAATGCCTCAACAGTCTGTCCCTCCAGCAAGTTCACTCTCTCCCTGTTACACCTCGTGGGATTATGATCGGACTGATCAGAGGCAGTGACACATTCCTTTTGTCGTGACACATTTCAGACACGTACACCGTTGTGCTGGGATGACTAAACATTTTGACGCAACCGATTAGGGAGAGAACAGGTACTCATTTGGAGCGCAAGCCCCGGTGGTTAGCCCAGCCCCCATTAATCTGGGGTCCTCGCTTAATGATGACCAATCTCCGGCCTGGCTGACCCAAGCAGACTGTCCCTCGCTCCCCGAGAATATCCCCATCGCAGCGTCCAGGCCTTCAGCAGTAAGGAGATTATTCCTCATATTGTTTTAATGCCTATCAATGTCAGATGCACAAATCCATGCCGCTGCTAATTTTAGCCTCCGCCACCCAGAGTGCCAGAGCTCCCGCATTATTATGAATGAATGTGGGAAGGTTTGTAAATTCACAGCTCCTTTCAGTAACGTGAGACGTGCACATGCCAGTTTAACTCGGTTTATGCCTGATGGAAAAGAGGACAGGATACAGCATAGACTTAGTGGTATTATAGACAGGTCTATAAGCATGTCCCTGCACTCGAGTCTTATGTAAGAGTACTACAGGTGTAAGGTGCGGTGCAGGTTAGGCGTCTATTTAAAGGTCCGCTGCCTCCTCATCAGTTATGAGCTGTCTCGCCTCGCGTGTTTCCGTTGTGTTTCTAATCACTGTAACTCTAAAAAAGAAACGACTACATTAACTGTTCTTTGAAGAGCATCCAACTCAACAAAAGCAGATGTCCTCAGAAGTAATTTACATCCCGCGCAACATGTTTTTGTGTAATCATCCACAGAAGAAACGTGTTGGTTTTTTTTTACCCCCCTTTTAATTTATTTTTACAGCTGAAAATTGAACAGAGCCGAGACTGCTTGGCCAACTGCGAAACTCGAAAAGCACACACAAATACCAAGGGAGCATTTGTGTTCGTTTTGCAATCATACCACATTGAGACCCTTTGTGAAGACACCCCATGCCTTAAGACGCTGATAGCTATCTGAACCGAAGTACACAAAAGAAAACAAAATCAAATAAGCTCCAGTTCACTAGTCCCTCTGTGACTGTGATAACATCAGCGGCTGAACATGCCTAAGCCTTGCAATTAAGCTCGAAAACTGTTTTGATATCTTTGTTTCTGGAACTACAGCCATAACCAGTAACAACAGAGTCAAACTGCAAACGCTGTTTCAGAGTTTTAAATGTGGATTCACAAGCCACAGCACCGGTCAGTCACAGATCAGTCTGTCAGTCCAAATTTAAAGTGCAAAATCAATCTATCTAGGCAAATTACAATAATGAGCCTTAAAGTATTATCAGCATGGCAAAAATCCAGTGAGCACACATTTTATTACGCAACCAGTAAGAGGCCTACCAAACCCGGCTTGATTTCAGTGGCTAGAGACTTCAAAGATGCATTACATCCAACAGAAGAAACACAAGCCGAGTACATTCATTGAGAAGATGCCTGAAACTGAATGTTCGAGTGGAAATCTGCTCTTTGAGGTCCGCAGTTTATGAATGTGTTTATTTTCATCTCTCAGCTGAGGCAGGGGGAAAATACCTGCCTGTCCTGAGGTGATTGAACCAGGATCATATGACATTTTGAAAGGTACAAACTGATCATACTTGTCATTCTCGGATGAAGTTTTTTGTAAAGCACTAGTTAATACTTATTTAGCATTTTGAGGCATTGGTATTAACGGATATTTAGGCAGGCCTAGAGGTGCAGTGCTTTTTGCAGTGGGTCACAAAGCAACTTTATAGACATCCTGTTTCACAGTGAACAAGTTAAGAGGTGACTAGAAAAATTCTCGAAGAGCTAAGTCCTCTGCATTTACCCCCTTCACTCGAGAGAAGGAGTGGACAGTCGACATTGCAGGACCCGGGGAGCATTGCTCAAGGGAACCTCAGTGGTACCACTGGCAGTCCTTGGATTGGAACTCACAACCTCCTGATCAGCTCCCAAACCACCACACCACCAGCTGCACCCGACCAGAGGAAGACATACTGACAGGAACCAAGAAAACCTCACAAGGACCATGAGGAAGAAGCCAAGGTTCAAAATGGGAACCTAGTGGTTAGGCCTAGTGGTTAGGGTGTTGGCCCTGCAATCAGAGGGTTGGGGGTTCAATCCCAATGGCTAGTGTCACCCTTGAGCAAGGTACTGTCCCCACACTGCTCCCCAGGGGCCCCTCTTTGGAGGCAGCCCACTGCTTCACTTGGTGAATGGGTTAAAATGCAGAGGTTCTGTGGTGTGTTCACACGTTAATGAATTAAAAATTAAATTAAATTAAACCCATCCTCCTATGGCTGACAATGGATTACAAAACAGTAACACCTATTAGAATTGAATGAATTATGACACAAGTGAGCCTAATCATCAGACAAACCAGTGACACTGGTAACTACAGTTAGATGCCTGTCAAAGGTTTTCTAAAAGGAATATGAAAGAGATTTAAAACTACAGTGTGAGGCAGGTGAACAATGTCTAGAACTGACTGGGAGTCAGTCCTGGGATCAGCACTCACCAGCCCATAGACAGAGGTAAAGGGAAAGTGTCAATGGTGTCAATAGTTCTTCATATTTAAGTCATGGCAGAAATCCCAGCACTGCCAGTGAGGTACCCTTGAGCAAGGTACTGTCCCCACACAATGCATCACTGGCTGCCTACTGCTTTAGTTGGCGAATGGGTTAAATCTAAAGAACAATTTCACGCTGTTCACACTGTGTGCTGTGGTGTGTTCATGTGAGACAAATTGACACTTTATTCTTATGCTTTTTAAATAAAGAATTGCCACAGAATGAAATACATCAACTTTACAATGTATCCACCATGACATGAGAGCAAGACAGGGGTCTTAGGACACTCCCATGGACAAATCTTCTAAAGTCCTAATCAGCATGTTTTTGGATTAAGCTCTTCTCAGAGCTGTTCATGTTATCACTGGCTTGATGCTTTTTCCCTGCATTAACATGGAGAGGACACTCCGGCGGTGAATGTGACCTTTTGCCCTCTACCAGGCCTCTAGTGCAGACAGTTTCACTACCAGCAAGTTTTTTCTGTCTTAATAGGGCTAAGATTTGATGCCTGCACTGGTCAAAAGTACAGTAGTAGTGCTGTAGTACAATGCATATCCTGCTTAAGGCATTTTGTTTGGATCTGAGCAGTTCAGATGCTTCTGTACACTTCATAATTCCTGTTGCAGCCAAATCACCATTACATCAAGATGCTCAAGTTCACATAATCAGTAGAGTGTAGATGTACATGTATAACAGGATTAAAGTGGGCCTCTACTTTTTGTATTATGTAAACTTTAGCTTTCTGTTGGCTAGCTGTTATTAGCATTCGGGGTCATAGAGATGTTGTGCGCCGTTAAGGCAGCTCCCAGTTTAGTCTCTGAAATATAACTTTACTCTGATGCTTTTGTTGACAGTCTTAAAGTGAATTATATCCGGCTTAACACAATACTGCGCTTACCTCCTTTGCCAGCACAGTTTATTGTCTATACCACAGGTTTGGCCTTCTCTGTCTCATATAACATTTGTTTTTCTAGAATATGCTTCTTTATTGTATTGCATTTATTCATGTAGTGCAGAAAGAAAAGAAAAGACATATAAAACCCCAACAGGCTGCAGCAATGCTAGACCAGGAGCTGGAGCATATTGTCATTACCAGATGTATGATAATCACTGTCTCATAAAGTATCTGCTTTCCTACAAATTAATGAATAAAGAGTCATTGGGGGACGTCTGAATAAAGATTTTCAAAACTCATGACCACAAAAGACTGAGTTATAGTGGTTATACATGACCATGTAGGGGTGGGCAATATTTAGCATTATTATAATACAATCAATAAGCTAATCTAAGCGTGTTATAGATATGATGAACTGTATTGTTCAAACATAACTATTTAGAGGAATAAATTACCATTTGATCTGTGGTTTGCATGTTGTTTTGAGTGTACTCTTATTATGGTCAGTTACTGAACACATCTGTGCCAACATTGTGAATATTATTGTTAATATACTGGTCAAAACTGTGCTCTTCATGGTCAGCCAGGTTGTTTCCGATTGCTCACCAGGGCTCACCAGAGTGCTCTTGCTTCTTGACAGTGTACCAAACTCCTGATGTCGACACACTGAATGTTTTGGCTGGCTCTCTGGTTGATTTATTAAGATTTTTGCTTGGCCCATGATGTCCTGCTTTACTGGCCCTGAACTGTGTTGGTCATTCTTTTGAAAGACAACCACAACTGCCTCCAGATGCACCACACCTTGAATCATCTCTGTCAGCTTTTATGTGCAAGAACTAAGCAAGCGGCGGCACAAAGCCGGCCAATAAACAACAGGGTCTCCAAATGTTTGGTTACTTTAGTGTAATGGAAGACCATATCCTCAAATTCGGCCTGATATCCTGCCGTAGATTTAACCCAATTTAAAGCCAGGAATTTGGATCTCTGTGACATCTGTTTGATCAGGTACTCTGCCGTAAAAACAGTCCAGTCAAATGACGTGCTTCTGCATTATTGCTACTGGCTAGATTGAAGAAATATCTTCTTTTGTTTGGAAAATAAAATGCTACCTTTTCCTTCATAAAGTAGCATTTTATTTTCATGTCAAATGAAATGAATTTTGTCTATATAAAGCCAACCAGTTCTTGTGGGCAGACATAACAATCAAACTTGGCAGACACAGTGATGGTCCTGCCCCAAAGATAGAAAAGTTTGCTTCCATAGTTCAGCACTGGATATACAAGGCTAGCACTAAATTAAAACAAATTAACAGTAAACCAGATCCTGCCCTAAAATACATGCTCAAAACCTTTCTCAACTCACATCCAGGTCCCCATTATGCTCACCCAAGACACAGGCGTCCTATCCACACAGGCCTATGGAAGCTACACATTGGATTCCTACTTTATATTCTTTCTTAATTAACTGGAGGTATATGTTTATGAATTTACAAATCAAAAATTGTAAATGCATGCATATCCCTGTGTAACTAAAGGAGAGTCACAACAGTCATCCAGAGTGTTCTGTGTTTTGGATGATGCCAAGACTACAAAAATAGTGTCAGTGTCCAGTTACTGAGCCTCATAAGTGATAATCACCAAGCATCCTGATTTCACCTTTAAATTGTACTATAATGAATCCAAGAGGACTAACAGAGGAGATCACAATGAAAAAATGAAGCCTGTCCGTTTCTGAGTCAAACCAAAGTTGGTCAATGGACTCAATCTGTAAAATGTAACCGATCTGATGTCAGTCGCACCACTGTAAGTGATGATTTTTCCCCGGCATGATTTCGCAAACTGCTCTTACAGTTGTTTGCTGCTTCTTAATGAGCCAGTGCCAGCCATAATGACACAGCAACCAGTTGTGCAAGAAACATCCCTCTGCAGACGGGACAGAATCTCATACTGAACATTACAGTGGCTGGATTTGGTACATTATACATCTTATGTCCTTTCAAGTCGTTTAAAGGACCGAAAATAAAGTGGATTATCTGTGATTGTCAGTCCAATTTAGATGTCGGCGTCAAGATTCCTCTGCAACTGCAACCACATTCAGAGAAGGAAAAAAAAAAGAGTTCTACCAAGGATTACGTTTGCATCATCAGCTGATCTCAAAGCAGCTTACCTATTGGCCTGCTGTTGTCTAGCTTGGGCAAACAGGTAGCCTTTTCACGCGAGGAAAGCTTCACGTGTTGGCCTGTGGAGTAGAGCGAGATGCGGCGGGACGCCGGCCTGTCCCGCTGCTCGTCCCCGAGCGCCTGCACCAGGAGGTCCAGTAGGGTCCGCCTTTCCTTCTGCTTCCCTTCATTGCTGTCCATGCACTGGTTGGAGGTGACGAGCAAAACTATTATACTCAATAATATGTGCCATCTCTTCTCAGCCTGCATGACTTGGTTTCAGCCTGATAAACAAATAAATAAACAACAAGGATCCAGTCAAGACATTTTTCATACAGAAGCCCATAAATCATCTGACATCACGGTGCGTCTCCAGTGACGGTGGCAAGAGCTCGTCACCGCTCCAAGACATAAGAAATGTACCAGACATGCAGTGACCCAAATCCATTAAAGTATTTGAAGCCTACACACTGCTTTCTGCCCAACACTAGCAAGCAAAATGCAATGAATATTTACAAACGATGCTGTTGACTGAACACATTATTACTTTCATCCGCGTTTAAAATTCAAGGTGGACGATAGGGTTCCTTGGAGCCACTTTTTGCATCCATAAGGAACCCAGTGGATTGTGTTCTATAAAGCTATTCATTTATGAATGAGGACCTTCTTTAGAATCTTCACATGATGTAAAGGCTCCAGAACCTACATACTATGGGAAGGTGCCTTACACCTTTAAAATGTTCTTCTCTTTTTCAAATATTACACAGAAGAACCAAAACTGCTTCTTCTACAGCATCAAAGAAGCATTTTTAATCAGAATGTAATGTCACTCTCATCTCATTACCCTGACAAATTGTCCCTTTCAGGTTATAGCGTTCATTAAACATAAATTCCTCTTTGAACGTTTTGTAAATGTTTTGGAGGCTTATAATACTGACATTCCACTGTTCTTTCATAAATGTGTGATCCATAATGTACATGATGTTTTGTAATTCGGAAATAACGTGTTTTTTTAAACCACGTTCAACACGTGAACATCACGGAATACTTCTAGCTGTATTGCTTTTTGTAACAAGATAAAAGTTTGAAAGACGTTGCACTGTCTCAACGCAGTGCGTTAACTAAATGTTTTAGTCCAGATTCTTAAGCATGCTTTCCCCTCATTGTATCATAATTCCATAAATAACAATAATAATAATAATAATAATAATAATAATAATAATAATAATAATAATAATAATAAAATAACAATAACAACAACACCAACAATAACAATAATTACTAATATTATAATTATAATAATAAAGTAACTTACACTGCTAGACGTCTGTGTGGGCGTCTGCCTTTTGGTGGGAAGGTAGTCAGAAAAATATCCTCCAACAGTTGAAGATGGAATGAGTGCAAAAGACGTGCTTGTCTCGTGTCACGCTGGAGAACATGCGTCCTGTTTTATACGTCAAGTGCGAAGCTTCTTGAATGTAATACAATCGATTTCGGGTGGGTGGCAAGCAATGTAGACATCTTTCTTTTAGATTTTTTTTCCTCTCTTTTTTTCAACTCGTGCTCGGTCCCGTTGACATTCGCCCCTCCTTTCGCCTCAATATCATCACCAGAGTTTAGATGAGCAGAAAACTTCCAGCTCGGCTGTCCTCTCGCAAGTTTGGGGGAAGGAGCATCGCTCGGCAGCCAGGCGTCACGTCTGGAGAGTCAGAAGTGCTGGAGAGATTTCCTGCGCCATGCTCCTGTCCTCTGGGATCAAAACAAACAAACAAAAAGAAAAAAAATGAAAAGGAAATGTGCGTGTGTGTAAGCGTATGTGTGTGTGTGTGTTTGTGTGTGGCTGCTTGAAATGCTCGCGCCCCTGCCAGAGGTTTGTGCTCATGGATGCTCGGGTCTTGTGACTGACTGCCCTAAGCAGGGAAGGGAATGTACGCTGTCCTGCTAAGCAGGGCTCCTTCCCACCTCCCCCCAATCCGTCTGCAGCATAAGACCCGTTTGTTTGCCTGCAAACTAATCATACTGCTGCAGATCAGAGTGGGACAGGAGACTTTCCAAGAGGTGTAACGCTGTGTTACCATAGACTTTTTGGATAACGCACCAAAATCAAACTCCTGTCACCAAAGTAACGTGCTCCATTGAAGCTAACGGACACAATTTCAAAGACAAACTATAAATCAGTTCATTAGCTATGAATACAAAGCCTGTAAATGACCCCATGACTTACAGCAAAGCACGCTTTATTTTTTATTTTACATACTGTATTGATCCCAGAGGAAACTACTTGAGTTCTCTGCATTTAAGTAAGTAAAGTGTCTTTTGTCACACGTAAAAGCACCATAGCATGAAACTGTTCTCTGCATTTAGCCCATTCACCAAGTGAAGCAGGCTGGCAGCCAGGAAAGCAGCACCCGGGGAGCAATGTGTGGGGACGGTACCTTGCTTAAGGGGTCCTCAGTGGTGGCAGTGGCAATCCTGGGATTCAAACCCACAGCCTTCTGGTCGCAGGGGCAACCGCCTAACCGATCGGCCACCAGATGCCCCTATTAAAGCTAATAGACATGACTAATTCAAAGACGAACTAATAAATTCATTCACTTGCCACTCCCCATGGCTTACAGTAAGGGAACTTTATCTTTTTAACATTTTATACTACATTGGCATTTGTTATATTAACAAATGTCAATATTTGACATTTATATGTGACCAATGTTATATTAACATTTATACTATATTGATCCTGGAGGAAATTACTGGAGTCCTCTGCATTTAACTCATTTACCTCAAGTGAAGCAGTGGGCAGACAGTGACGTAGCACCTGGGGAGCAGTGTGAGGGGACGGTACCTTGCTCAAGGGTAACCATCTGATTGCAGGAGAAACTCCCTAAACACCAAAACCATCAGCTGCCTCAAAAAGTCTTCTCCCACCAGAGTCCAGCACTCCACCACTGCACCATTAAGGGTTACTTTAAAAAAACATAAAATGTTACCAGCTTCTTATCAGAGCCCTTTTAATAGAGTGTTTCTTAACTGTTTAGGTACATAGAGATGTTCTTAATGGGAATTGAATCTGATCCACATACAAGGAAAAGATCACTACAGCTGAACTGAGGGGAGGGGGAGAGTGTCGTCACTAACAGACTAACATGCTGTGTTTTGGGATCTGTGAGCATGAATGGGGAAGTTTTGTTCTAAAGCCAGTTAGGTATAAAAGGTTCAGCTCAATGGAACAACTCGTTTAGGCCTCAGTGTCAAAAAACATAATGAAAAACTTTTCACCCTCCATATGAAAATGAATCTCATTTAATAAAAAAAGACAATGTAATTTGCTTATTTACTTGCTAATTGCTATTTCTCAAACAAGGTGATGCTCTAATAGCCACTCCACCCACTAGCACTGACCCTAAATGTTTCAATTAGACTAGCCAATAGATTTTAAAGTATAATGTATTGCATAATACATTTCTCATGTTGCAGGTTGTGAAAGAAAGGTTACCATGGATGAGAAGCATTATGAAGAAGATAAGCAGGTTCGAGGGGTGTGTAGTTGATGAGGAAGCAGGATCTGTGAGGTAGAGCCTCATGGTGGTCAAATCTTGAGGTAGAGAACATACTAACTTAAGAAATTACTATAGGTAGATTACTACAGTGTATTATTAATAATTTACCAATGTTTCCAAAACCATGACATATTAAACAAAACATCTCAAGACCTTTGGGTTTCTCACTTATTGTATTTCAAAGTACACTGTATAACTGTTAAATTGGCCAGTCATGATCATAAACCTTTAGCTGTCGGTTAATTGTTGTGTAAATACATTTTAGTACAGCTATTAAAGTACAAGCCTAAAGTAGCCAAATTAACCTAAAAGCTCTCTTGCTTCCTAGCTGTAGACATTTAGTAGCTAAATTAGTTCCCTTTCATACACACACATATAAACACAAACACACACACGCACAAATGTTGGTATTACTATATATGCACGGGCTCTCTATTGAGTATTTATCTCTATCTCTACACCTAAACCTGATCCAAACTTTAACCTCAATAGCCAATAACCATAATCTATGTTTTCTGATAAAAAAAGTTATGTGTAGAGTATAAACAGCATGTTTCCTTGTGAGGATCAGCAAAATGTCACCACTTCAGCATATTTTGGTTCCTCCCGAGGTTTCTTCCTCCAGCTGAGGGAGTTTTTCCTCGCCTCTGTCGCCTTTGGCTTACACACTAGGGGCTCGGACCTAGACTCTGTAAGCTGCTTTGTGACAACCTGGTTGTAAAAAGCGCTATATAAATAAAATTGAATTGAATTGAATTGAATTGAATTTTCCATTATTCAAATCATTATGAGAGTATTTGGTTCTCTCAAAGGGTTACACACACACACACACACACACGCACACACACACAAATAATTCAGTATGACATTCAAGTAATGGCCCATGTTGCGAAACTGGTGTATAAAAAAATCAAACCTTTGCACAAAATACAGGCTACTCATGCAGCTACTCTTGGGGATAATTATACAGTGTACACAGAATTCCTTTTGTAATAAATATTGCAATATCATGTGAGATGCTATTCCCGCCATTCTGACCGGTGTAAAAAATAAAAAACAATTGTAATGACATTTTTTCTTTTATTGGATTTATGCCCTTTCAAGCAATGTAGCCTAACTGAAAGTGAATGTATCTGTGGTAATTCCTGGCCACGAATTAAAATCTAATATAAAAGCTTAGGAAAGTGTAATTGAACCATTGCAAATCTTTTACTTATCATACTTACTAAGCTTGTTCATCAATATTATAAGCTACCAAACAAACGTTATAGTCTGTTTACAAGAGTTGGAAAATCTGAGCAATTTTTTTTTTAAACTGGCCAGATGTCAGGTATCTTGCCAGCTAGGTTACTAGCAGCCTTGTAAACCAAATGCTGCCAGCACGTGCAATATAAAGCACAAGGTGAGGAATGCAGCCTCACCTACATGATGAAATGTTCAATTCTAATTGTTCTGGTGCTATGATCATAGTTTTTGTTCTATACACAGAAATGGAGTGACTCATTTCATCCAAATTGCTCTTTCAGCTCCAGTTGCTCTTTCAGCTTCCTGACAAAACGAGTCTTGCACAGCTGCCCTGAAAACTGCCCTGGAACAGAAGTTTTCCATTTCGTCTGGCACCAACGCTATAGTCGAGCACTATCTTCCCTCAGTCAGCATTATTGATGTCTTACAGGAACAGTGGACTAGATGACAGCAGGATCATGTGAAAAATAACTGAAAACACTCAAGTTCTTTAAGTTGCTGTTCTTGAGTTTGCTGGTTATGGTACAACACTGGCACTGCAGTTCACCCATATAAAACTTAGATATTGGTTTTGCTGACTCAGTTTGAAAGAATTTTGGTCAGTGCTCTTTGGCAAAGGACACACTTCCCCACTTCACTGTATATATATCCCCTTCAGACCCCATTTTTTCTTCTTACTGAAAAAAATGATACCCAGCTGATATTTACAGTTCTCCAATAAATAATTTGTCATAATTTGTTTTTGTTGCCAACTCATTTTCAATATATTTTTTTCTCATGTCCATTACAATGGACACCCTGACTAAAAAAAAGTAATATACCATTAAAATTTCAGAATCAATTGCCATATATTAATATAGTAGTCATGTAACAAATATATCATAACGTGAACTGAACATTTTAACAGTATGTGCACGTCTGTCTGCATGCGAACTTCTGAACTGAATGTCTGTATGTTTGAATGTAGGTGTGTGTGTGTGTGGAGGTCTGTATGCATTTTGAATAGTTTGTTGTATTTATTCCTTTCTGATTCGCTGCTTTGAAGGAGTTACAGAGTGGCACAAAGCATAGGTGAATGTTGCATTTGTCACAAAAGTCATGTGTTTTTTTCTGTACAGTGGACCCTCTTGCATATATGTTGTCATCTTCATGGCATTGTAGAGTGGACATACTTTGAAGAACACATCAAGGTTGAACATTCCTGTTGGACACTCATAGCAATTTCATCACTCTCATAGCTAGGTGGAGACCAACTAGAGATCTGATTTCTCCTGTAATAGTGTTTATGGACCTTATTTATGAAATCCAGCTGGTGAGTCGTGCTTGTCTTACCTGTTGGCTGAAGCTCCCTCTGATCAAGCAACTAGTCTTAATTTCACTGTGATTGGATAATTAGGAACTAATCAGTGACCAAGCAGTATTTAAAATGAAGTAATCACGCATTTTTATTGGTTTAGACTAAAAAACATGTCATGTCCATTCCAGTGGATGCACGGTCTGAGGGCTATTTCTTGTTAAAACCAGTATAAGCTGTAATTATGGCTCTCCAGGAAACCAACAAAAATCACGTGTTTACATGGCATGTGCATAGTTTTTGATTTCATGTTTTCATTGATTTTTTTTTCTATTTATGCATTAACGCAGGATTTACTTTTTTATATAGACAAGTTGTAAGGAGCTTTTTTCCAGATTGACATTAATTTAATCTTTTTTTCTTTAATCTTTAAGGAGTGTGCAAAATGATGTTTTTAAAGAATTGGTTGCATGTGATGATGGAATAATTGTGACAACCCTAAACCCATGATGTATTTAAGCAGGGACCCAGGTTGTGTAGATCTCAAACCAGTAGTTTTAAGGGTGTGTTATATCAGTATTTAGTGTCGGTAGTCTACAGGGTTTGTCTAGACGTTTATGTGTACAGACTATTGCGATCTGCTTAACACGATCCTGCAGCTCCTGCAGATTTATTGCTGTCTGGTGACATCAAGTGGTCATCTCTCCTGCTGCCTCCTCTCTCTCAGACCATGATCACGCCTCTTTAGAGGAATGCACTGTGAAAAAATGTTTTGATTTAAAAAAACTTTCACAGAAATTCACAGAAATAGTAAGTTCACTGAAAGAAATATGTGTTTTACGTTCTGTTCATATGTTAAATTAAATGCAGGCAGAACTATTATTTTTAGTTAAACACAATTTTTACAGTGTAATCACACTCTGAAGTCAACGTCAGTCTTTATTCATTTATTTTTCTTGATTTTGCCTTTTACTGCTCCCAGTTGCCTTATTTTCTGTTAACAGAATGCTTTAGAATTCTCTAGGATGGTATACATTGCACATCAAACCACACGTTAAAACGCTATATGGACAAAAGTACTGGGAAACACAGGGTTTAGCCTAGACCCCTTATTTCCACTGAAGGACAATCTTAATGCTTCATTGTACCCAGACATTTTGAACAACATCACGCTTTCAACTTTTTGGACACAATTTGGGGAAGAACCTTTTCTATTCCTGCATGACTGTGCCCCAGTGCACAAAGCAAGCTCCATAAAGACATGGCTGGATGAGTTCAGTGTGGAAGAAC
>JBBPCY010012821.1:0-15405 GCA_037974405.1 Brachyalestes nurse
ACCCTCCAGATCAGCCTGTTCAGTCTCTTTCTGTCCCAGCAGACCCTCCAGATCAGCCTGTTCAGTCTCTTTCTGTCTCAGCAGACCCTCCGGATCAGCCTGTTCAGTCTCTTTCTGTCTGAACAGACCCTCTGGATCAGCCTGTTCAGTCTCTTTCTATCCCAGCAGACCCTCTGGATCAACCTGTTCAGTCTCTTTCTGTCCCAGCAGACCCTCCGGATCAGCCTGTTCAGTCTCTTTCTGTCCGAACAGACCCTCCGGATCAGTCTGTTCAGTCTCTTTCTGTCCCAGCAGACCCTCTGGATCAGCCTGTTCAGTCTCTTTCTATCCCAGCAGACCCTCTGGATCAGCCTGTTCAGTCTTTTTCTGTCCCAGCAGACCCTCCGGATCAGCCTGTTCAGTCTCTTTCTGTCCCCAGCAAAACGCACCACAAAAGATTCCTGATGCCACCACAGACTTATAAAAGGTCTTCAGTTCTCTCTACTTCCTGTCTTCCCCATCAGTGATGAGGCCAAGTACTGAGGAGTTATCAGAGAACTTTTGCAAGAAGCAATTGATGGAGTTGTAGTCTGCAGTGTAGATGGTGCAGAGAAACAGAGCAAGAACTATTGCTTGTGGGGACCCTGTACAGTCGAAGACTCTGTTAGATACAGCCTTATACATTGGATCCTTATATATTGCGCTCAATTGGTGAGGTAGTCCAGAATCCATGTAGTTAGATGATGGTCCAGTCCCATGTACTCCAGTTTTGGGGTAGGTCTCCAGGCGAGAGACGGAACGATGTAGGAGCTGGATGGCATCCACCAACATCATTTGCCCCAAAGCCAGACTTGTAGGCAAACTGAAGTGGGTCCAGTGATGAGCTCACCAGGGACTGAAGCTGTCATGTGGGATGTCAAAGCCACTAGCCTGCAGAGGTCCTTTGAATGTGGGGTTGTAGTCACTGGTACCACACAACAGGTTTTCCAGAGCTGTGATACTCTCCCCAGCTTCAGGCTCAGGTTGAAGATGTTCTCAATTTTCCCACACAGCTGATTTGTGCAGGAGAACCTGCTGAACCTGCTGTCCTCCTAGCATTGATTCCCCTCAGTCCCCTCCTAACCTGGGTTGTTAAGAGACAAGCTGGAGCATGGTAATTGCTGGAGGTGTTTGTGGGAGAGGAGCAGTGAGCAGGGAATTTAGAGGTGTGATATGTCTGAAGTGAAGCCTGTTATCAGTAAAGATGTGAAGTCTGAAACCACACTATTATTGAACCTTTGACCTTCAGAATTCAAGTCAATGTTAATTTAAATGTAAATTATGATAGTAATAATAATAATTACATTAACAGATATTTCTATTAAGATATTTCTTAAGTGAAAAGTGAAAATTCTGTCATCCATGAACACAGCACAGCACACGGTGTGAACAGCACAAAATTCTTTCTCTGTATTTAACCCATTCACCAAGTGAAGCAGCGGGCAGTGTGTGGGGACGGTACCTTACTCAGGGTACCTCAGAGGTGCTTAGTGAATTCGAAATCACGACTTCCTGATCTCAGGGTGAATGCCCTAATCAGGGGCGTAGCACCAAATTCTGGGCCCTATGCACAAGCAGTGGCCATGGCCCCCCATAAGCTCCAACTACCTTGGACACTATTTAATACATCAATCAACTGATGCATTTACCCAAAATGTTAGCATTTACATTAGTTAACAACATTTATTGTGATCTTAAAATTATATTCAAAGGAAAATACAATTTCACTCCTCAGGGGCCCTCCCCCACTTGGGGCCCTGGTAATTTACTTTTCACCCAACTATGACACCCCTGCCCCTAACCACTAGGACACCAGCTGCCTTTCTATCAAAATTCAAAGCAAAATTCAACGTTTTAGGTGCAAGTAATCTTATGAAACTGATTACTTATTGAGAATTTGCTTCTACCATATGTGTGTAATAAAATTCAACCTAAAGGTTTCAAACCTTGTATTAGATAAAATAAGGTTCATATCACCACCAAGTGGCGCCAAAGCAGGGTTTACATGGGTAGATGAAGCACATATGCATTTAGGTAGTAGTGGTTGTTTAAGCTACAGTTTTTCAGTCAGCTGGTGATTGAAATCATATAAAGAAGATCATATAATTTTATCACAATATATGTTCTCACAAGCAATTAATAATTAATTTTATCTCCCATTATACACTATTATTAATTTATGTAATAATAATAAAAACATTGAGAAAGGGTCTAGAATGAAGTACTAAAGCTACTTGTAGAGGCATTAGAATCTAGACATTATTCAGTGTTTTCCTCATGGTAACAATTGGCTCAACCTGCTTGTGGGCAGGTGACTCTGTTAGATACAGCCCTGGATCCTTACATATTGCGGTCGATTGTTGAGGTAGTCCAGAATCCATGTGGTTAGGTGATGGTCCAGTCCCATGTACTCCAGTTTGGGGGTAAGTAGGTCTCCAGGTGAGAGCGGGAATGATGTAGGAGGTTGATGAAATCCACCAACATCATTTGCCCCAAAGCCAGACTTGTAGGCAAGCTGAAGTGTGTCCGGTGATGAGCTCACCAGGGACCGAAGCCATGCAAGGACCAGCTGCTCCAGAGTTTTCATCCGGTGGGATGTCAGAGCCACTGGCCTGCAGCTGTTGAGGTCCTTGGGATGTGGGGTCTTCAGCACTGGTACCACACAGAAGGGTTTTTTCAGGGCTGTGCTTAATTTTCCCCACACAGTTGATCTGCGAAGGAGAAGCCTTCAGTAGCAGTAAGCTGTAGAATCTAGAACAGATTAATTTCCTACATTAATAAATGCATCACAATACAGACATTATTCAATGCTTTCTTTATTGTAATAATTAACTGAAGCTAGTTATACAGTTGTATCACAGTGTATCTATATCTTGTGTGGTCTGGGATCTAGGACAAATCCTAATCATAATCCTACATTACTAAAGTTACTAAAGGGTCATTAAAATAACATTATTCTGTGCTTTGTTTCTGGTAATAATTAACTGAGCTGGACTTCATCATGCATTTCTATACTTGGTTGTTCAGGCCAGGATCCTTCCCACCATTGTGGAACAATTGCAGAACTATTCCAGTTTGGGTTCTGTCAGTGCTTCATCATATCGTAATACTTGTATACATTCATTTACAGTTGACACCACAGAGTATCGTTATGGTCTTTACTTTGCACCACATTGCTGTTGCCAGGCTTGTAGCCAAACTTGTAGTAATTTCATGTGCAAGGTACACCCAGTAGCTGCCTGCAGTTATTACATATGGCCTCACCTAGTGACTACTGTGCTCTGCCTTATCATTTTATCTGTAGCGAAACGTAGGCCTCAAATTGAGTTCAGGGTCTTGCCATCTCACAGAGGAACGGTCTGTAAGGCCTCTCTCTCTCCCTGACTTTGTTTGTCAACTTTTCCATCTTCCAACAGATGGACTGTGGGCAGAAAATCAAAGAGGTGGTTTATTTCATTTAACAAGGAGCTGAATTTTCTGGTTTTGAGCTGGATATGTTACATGACAGGATAGAACATTAAACAGATCCCAGCAGAAAAGGGAAGGTTACGACTCTGAAATGGAGTTAAGGCATGGAACAGAAACTGTAAGTAGGTTGTCCCTTCAAAAGAGTGCACAACTTCCTGTTCAAGCCTCACATGAGATCGGAGCATCATTCTGACTGTAGAACCCAGGTCTTTTTGCCATATGACTCATTTGACTCACTGACCAAAAGTTTTTTTTCCAACCTACCTTTCACTTCTTTGAGCTCAACCTGACTATGTGTGATATACTTTTGCTTGAGCTGAATCACAAATCAAATTACAATTCAGCTTGACCTGAATCAAAGTGTGACTAACTACAACATCCAAGTGATGACCTGTGACAGTGGTGCTGCACCAAGTTTGAATGTGTTAGATTTCTGGAAGGGGGTGATAGTAACAGAGTCCATGCAGTCAAAGAAATCAAAGCTCTGAGTAATGTCTCAGAACTGCATAGTTACGTGAGCATTTGTAACTACTTGAGACAGTTAATTGAGGACTATGCCAACATCTGCAGGCCCTAACACAGCTACTCTGTAGGGACCAGAGCTTTGTCTGGGATACTCCTCAAGAAACTGCTTTCAAAGAGCAAAAACAACAGCTCAGACCCCTGCCTTGTCATTCCTGACAAGAATATGGGATTGTCAGTTTCTCACAATATTTCCTAAGTGCAACTTTGTTCCAGAAGTAACACCAAAAGGCACTGCCTGCCACAGTGTGGGTCATGAAGCATTTTCACAGTTATATCAGTGACCAGAAGGTAATCTTGAAATTTGTCTTCTGCATTTAACCACTAGTTGAAGCAGTGGGCAGCCAACAATGCAGTGCCCAGGGAGCAGTGTGGGGGCGGTACCTTGATCAAGTGTACTTTAGTGTTGCTATTGGCAATCCTGGTATTTGTACCCACAACCTTCAGATCACAGGGGCAACTCCCTAGTCACCAGTTCATCAGCAGGGATATGCAAAGATAGTGGATATTCTCATTATTCTGCAACAGGCTGTTATGGCTAAAATCGCAGAGTCTAAAATTCCCATGTATCCTTTGGGAGCCCTTCTTGTCATCCAGATAGTACCAGCAGAACGAGCATTGAGAACCTCTAACTGGTCTCATCCACCAGTCCAGGGTTACTCCTCACCAACTGCCGTGTTCACACCCAAAGGTGTATGTTCTGGGTGTATGCTTTTCAGAAGTATGTCCTCAGTCCAACACCATGGAGCAGGGGGGACAGACTATATGTGAAATGACTCATTTTGGTTGCAGTAGAACACGTATATTCTCGAGTAACTGGATAAATTCCTAGTCACTCAGGAAGACCTCAGTAATGTGAAGTGGCAGAAACATTTCCTGGGTGGTTGTTTTCAGAAGCCACTGGCCTTGGGTTTTTGTTCTCGCTTGATCTGTCAGCTGCAAACTCAGTAAGCCCTAAAACTCTTAGAAAGCATATAAAATACTTAAACAGCGAAATGTCTGAAATTCGTAGGAAACTAGAGTTTCAACCGCTGAACAACACTGTTTATGCCCTCTGAAAACTGTCAAAGGCAGCTTAGTTTGCTGAATTTGAACAGTTGAATTTGGCAGTTGAACTTATTTTGGCCGAATTTAATATGAGTGAGCGTACAATACTTCTTTATTTAGTCTCTGTGGATATGGTTGAAAATATAAAGTCAGCATCTGCCACTATGCCTCTGACTTGGCAGGTGCACTGGTCCTACAGCCTTTTCCTATCCTTTCCTATCGCGCTATTCCTATCTCTGGAAGGAAATGTACACATTCAACTCTACTAGCTCTAATACATACACTCCATACACTAGTCTACATTAAGACAGTTCCATACTCTTATCACTTGCCCAATTTAGACAGGAGTACAGCTATAAAAGACTACATATGTAGTCATATGTCACAGCAAAGACATTGTTCAAAGTATTATCAAGACATTGTTCTCTTCTCTCAGAACTTACTGCTTTGGTTGGTGGAAGTTTAGTTTGTGTGCCAAGACTAAACTTCCACCAACCAAAATGCCTTTGTTATTTTCAGCTATGTCATGTTTTAACAAGACACATCACTTAATGAGAATTACACTAGCAGCAAATACATTATCTTGCTTTAACTTAAAAGTACATTAATCTAAACTTTGCATGTGAACTTTTCTTCATAAAATAAAAGTCCTGAAATTAATAACCATAATTTTAACATTGTATCATGCCATAAAAGTCACTTTTGTTTCCAAGAAGTGTCGTCATCTTTCATGAACTTTAAAAAGGTGAACTTTAACTTTAAATCCATCACGGCAGAAATTAACATCACAAGGTGTCGCAAAAAAGCCTGATACAGTACAAAAGTTACTTGCTCACACACACACTTCCAGATTCGAACCATTGGTGGCACTGGAGTGCAGAATTAAATGTAAAACGCTGCAAAACTAAAATGATTAAATACATAAATGTTATTTTAATGACATTTAATGAAATACCACTTTAGTGCAGAAGTTGCATGCATTTGCATGCTGTTTTTATAATCTTAAGCATTCTATAATGTTAGGAACGAGACATAAAGAGATATTGCTTAAAAATACATTTGTAAGCAACCAAAGTAACTTACAAATTAAACTAATAAAGTGAAGAAAGTGACTGGATTTCTGTTCCAGGGTTTAGGACACAGTCTTCTGTACTGAGATTTTATTGGCAAAGTACAGGCTGAACTGGACTTAAATAGAGCAGTGTGATGAGAAACAGATGAGTGTGATCAGTGATGAGAGCGATACCAATGTGAAACTAACAGTGGCGAGGGGAAGTCTAAAGTCAGTACTCTGCAGATGTATATATATAGATATATTGTCCAGTCAAACCTCACCCACAACAAGCTGATTGCCAAAGCTGAGCTAACTAATTCATTCACAGATAAAAAAAGAACCCAGAATTGAAGTGAATTTTAGATCTGCTGCATCAGCACCAGTGAAGGGGTCTGCTTAGTCTGCCGCAATGTTTAAGTGGTGTGTCAAAGTAGCATCCACATGAATGCCCAAATTTCCCCAGTAAAATAATGCCAAGAACACCACACTACCTCCTCCAGGTGTCTGAACTGTTCAATGTTCAGACACCATTCCATTATGGCAAGCACTGATTTTTTTCCCACAAATTGAACTAGTGTTTTATTTGACATTCTTCACTCCCCTCCTTGATATGTAATTGTATGACCATGTTCATATACAGATGTAATTTCAGTAATTAAGTATGCAAATAAACTAGAAGGCAATGGCTGAACATCATGTTCTGGTAGGCTTTTCTTTCTTTTAAACTTTTTCGCAAATTATTCCTTACAAATTACACCAACAAGTTTACGTACGCGAAACTAATTGCAAATTTTTTACGCCTGCTTTCCCCATGGTGGAGAATGATTCACCACAGTAATAATAAGTGCTCACTGGCCATCCTATGGGTATCCTGACCACTGATGAACCTGTAAAACATTGTAGATTGTAGATTTGTATTTGTAAACTATAATGTGAATGTTCTATTGTATATTATCAGCATAAAAAGTTTCAGTAAAAACTATTCAAACGAATTTCAGAATTTCTGTTTTTGGTAAGGCCACATTTTGCTTAAAAGTCAGTGCACACTGGCACTAGATTTTGTACAAATGCATTAATGTGATCAGTTCTACAAATGTTTTTTACACATTCAAGGTATTTACATAAAATATTTATACAGGCTTCAAATTAATCTGATAACAGGTGTGTCTCAGAGGAATAAAACAGAGTCAGCATGGGTACACAGAAAGTGTAGCTTTATTGACTGCATTTGTCAACCACAGCAGGGTGTTGGGCAATGAGAGGGACAGGTAGAAAAGCCGTGGTGGATGCAGCCATCAGTAATGCAACACAAACAACATGGAGATATACGATGGAACATCATATTGCTTTAAAAACTGCTTACATGAAGAGAAAAATTACAAAATGGAAAATAAGCATCTGCACTAATTAAAATACATTTGTTTTTCCTCCTACAAAGATGATTTCATAATACAACAAAATAAATATAGCAAAAGAGCTCAAAATAATTTAAAATAGCTCTATTTTTTCTCCTCAATATTTGTTCAGTATTTCTTCTCTGTTTTTGTTTAAACAAATGGCACAACATTCTTTGAAATAAAGGATACAGAAGAAAACTCCTGCAACATTCATATTAAAACTGATGCAGAGCTGATATAAACTGAGAACAGTAGGCCTAAATGACAATGGAAATGTTGACACATTTACAAGAAGAGAAATGTCAAAACAAATGCTCAAAGTTTTTTCCCCTTCCCTTTACTGAGACATGAGAGAAAACTGCAGGAAGAAGCATTCACAGCACTTGCTAACACAAAGTTCAGGACCTGCACTCACACAGTGGACAAGGCAGTTGTCTAATGCTTTAGAATGCTACATTAGAACAGAGATGAAAAGGATCCTGACTCGCTAAAAGCATTAAATACTAGTTGACTGGCCCATTTATGCATTAATCCAGCTTCAAACAACAGATAACTAAAAAACTCGTAAGAATAGGGGTTTGTCAAGAACGTTGAACCAATGTGCTTAATCCATAGGATGAAACATTCTTACGAGCGACCTCATGGTCTGAAATACAAGTGTAGACCTTCCTTTCATCTTTTCTACATCATAGAAAGCTCAACTATAGGTCATGAGGGAGGGGAGGTTTGAACTGAGAATTCACCAATCATCATTCCAACAATTATTTTCTCAAATGATCTCATCAATTTCCTGCTGATCTGCATTTTAAATAATAACAATGATGATGTAAAGAGCAAGAACATGGAGCTGATGCTTTTTTGAATGGTGTTGGTGTCCATTTTTGGAATACAAAACAGCTGTTGCTACCAAACACATCCACAGAATCTAGCCTGAATAACTTTTAGCCTTTAATTCTCCACTTAACCTATTATTTAGGAACAGGAAGCAGGCTTTATATTAAGCTGTGAAATGTTCTGATGAATGAACAGTAGGTAAAAATGGGAGTCAGGCTGGTCAACCCTACCACGAAGAGCAAAACTATGTTGCTAGGCGAACATTATAATGTTTACAAAACTACAAAAGGGATGGGTGTTATGGTTGTTGAATAGGCCTACCAATAGTCTGTTCTAAAATATACCCTTTCACATTCATTTCCACATATTTATAAACACACCAGTCAGTCATAACATTAAAACCACCTGTCTAATATTAAAGTAATATAATGTAAATCACACTTGTGCCAGCAAACAGCTCTGACCCAATAAAACCTGGACTTCACAAGACCTCTGAATGTGTGCTATGGTATCTGGCACCAAGATGTTAGCAGTAGATGCTGTAGGTCCTGTAAGTTAAGGGCCTGACTTGTTTGTCCAGCACAGCCCACAGATGCTTGACTGGATTAAGATCTGTGGAATTTGGAGGCCAAGACACCAACTCTATGCCATGTTCCTCAAACCATTCCTGAACAGTAGGCCACTGCCTTTAGGGAATACTGTTGCCAGGGTTGTACTTGGTCTGCATCAATGTTTAGGTAGGCAATATGTATTATAGTAATATCCACATGAATGCCAGGACTCAAGGTTTCCCAGCAGAACACTGCCCCGAGCATCACGCTGCCTCCACTCACTTCTTCCCACAGTGCATCCTGGTGGCATCTCTTCACCAGGTAAGTGACAGCCCACATCCCTCACCCACCAGACCTGGCTACCTTCTTCTACAGCCCATGGTCCAGTTCCTTATATATTTAGTACATTCTACAGTGGTCTAAGGAGGGAAAAACCGTGAGCCAACAGCAGGGTTGTGGATGGCTCACTGACGTATGTAAGGAGTGAAGGCTAACCCATCTGGTCATGTCCAACAAAAGAGCTAAATTTCAGGCTGGGATAGAAACATGTCAGCAAACTTTGCATCACCACTTGCTTCATATTAGGGCTGCGTTGAAAGTGCCTACAATGAGAACGTGAGCACCAGAACTGGACCATGGCAGAAGGTGACCTGATCTCGTGATTCACAATTTATTTCACATCGTGGGTGTGTGCACGGTAAGAGATGGTACCAAGATGCACTACATGAAGAAGGCAAGCTGGCAGAGGCAGCGTGATGCTCTTAGCACCTTGCAACGTCCTGGAGCTTAACAGATATACAATCGGATTGAGATCTGAGGAATTTGGAGGCCATGGTTTTGTAATTTTGCACATGGTCTGCCTTATTTTATACGTCATGTTTTTTTTTTTTACCACAAATATGTTGTAGTAAGCAAAAAAAACTGTAACCATGCATTAAAATCTGCATATTTTTAGAAAATCAAATATGCAATTAGAACAGGGGCACACACACTTTTGCATACAAGTATGTCTATACATATTATCAGTCCAAAAATATCCAGACATTTCTATTTAGTAGGAATAAGACCTATTGCGGATACAGGTGTACACACACTAGTATAATCTCCATAGACACGCATTTCCACTACAATGGGATGGTCTGGATAAGCCACAAATGAGCCTAAGGTCACCAGGCGTGGGCATGACCCACCAACATTGAGCTATGGAGCAGTGGAACTCTGGAGTGATGGAGCTACGTTTAATACCTTTGGGATGAGCTGGAGATGTGTTTGTGATCCCGAACTAATAATCTAACATCAGTAATTGATCCCACTGATGCAATCAAATTTTCCCAGGCTCCAGCATCTGGTGTAAAGGCTTCTTAGAAGAGTGGAGGGCTGCTACTTCTGTAAAAAGGAAACCAACTCCCGTATTATTACCCTTGATTAAGATACGCTGGTGTTGGATATACACACAAGATTTGTAGGTGTTTTCCACCATCTGATGACAGCAAACAGCCATATAACTCAAGTAAGTCTGTATTGTTTCAGATGAATTTCACATAGCTAGTCACTCTGCTTATGGATTTAAGAGACAAGCTGTACACCAACTTAACTTAAATCTGAAGCTTTTGCCCATATAAACTTGCATAAGCTCTTACAATATAATTCCACACAAATTATGCACTAAAATGATCTGCTTGAGCACACATGCTTTTATTTGACTTTTTTTTAAGTGAAAGGATAGAAATTTAAGGCTGCATGAACACCCCCCCCCCCCACCCCATAATAATGGCCCTAACAGATTAAGCAGCAAAAATGAGAAATTTACAAGCGTTGCTCTTCTTGCATCAGCATGCTTGCACTACAGATAGAAACCTGGCCTGTGAGGGTACAGCATAATAGCAATGAACAGCAATTGCCTGGGAAACTGAGCTATGTGTGTATATGACACCTCTACTTAACAACTAAAACAAAAAAAAAACAAAAAAATCTGCCGAGTCTTCACTATCACCTGTTTCATCTCAGTGCGAACATATGATTTAAGACTTTCAAAGCCATACAAATGAGGAGACCGTGCTTACTAGCACAGGACTTTTCCTGTGGCCATCTCAGTTTTCTCTGGTACTGATGGCAGTGCTGGGCAACCCTATCAAATTTATGATTGTAGCAGTCAGGATTTGATTCAACAATGGCATTTGGGTTTTTTTTTTGGTGGAGCACATCTGATTGGTTGCACACATATGTAAGAAGATGTAAAGCAGTTATCCTGCCTATCATGGTTCTGATTATTCGATTTGTCAGAAAAAAGACTTAATTAATAAGAGGGCTGGTGTCATTGCTATGGTGGTAGTGTCTCCTTAAAAACTAAAGGCGAATCAGCCCTTTTCAAGTGGATGACCTGGTACTAACATGCCCACAGTACAGTGTTGACTTACTGTTCTTTGGCATTATTAAAAAAAAGTCTTTAGAAAACCTATGGAGAGAGAAACCTCTTAGTAGTCACGATTATGATTAAGTGTGCAGACAAAATGCAAGAAAAACTCAGATTATTCAATTTTTTTATATATAACTTGATTTAGTTTAAGCTCTTGCTCTTTGACCCTGAGACAAACACCATGGGTTGCTAAGGTTTATGAAATGAAGGAACTGGGGACAGCTATTAAAACATGAACTCAAACATGAAAAATTTGGGTTGTGAGCAGGCAGCATTTTTTCCTCCAATAGTGGTATGATACTAGTAAGTGCGTTTGTTGTTTGGTTGATTAATGGCAAATGCTGCATTTCTAGGCACTGGACTAAAACTTCTGACCTTTGTTTCAGTGAACACATGGGACAACAAAGGGCTTTATCCTTTTGATTTTGATTGTAAAAAAATAAGTTAAACATAGCTGATTACCTTGGTTCAGGAGAGCAAAAAAAGGCACACTTCATAATAAAGATATCCGCTTACTCTTTTTGAGTCAGTCATGGCAGCTGGACTAGTTTAAGGACAGGTAGCAACTCAGTTGGGGTCAGTCCATTGTTGTCACACAGACATGCCAAGAACTCTCTCGAAATACAAACTATGTAGGTGTAAGAGATCTAGACTAGAATGTGCTTTTGTGCTTTTAAGAATTTAAAGATACTTTCATCTCTATATTGGTTTCTCAACCAAATATCATGTCCGCTGGAAATACTTGGTAGATCTTTTGGACACAGGAGCAATACAAATCTGAAACAACGTAATAATGTCCATATGATCTGTATACGATTGCTTGTCACCTACTGTTTGAACCAGTGTACCAAATCCAGTCGCTTCGCAAGTGGGTATCTGAAGAATATAACATATAAAAGGAGACCGTTCCTGTCTATTGAAATTTAGTCTAACCAGATTCTGTTTTTTTGTCATTGTAATAAGCATTATGCTTAGCCAACTGATGACAACACAGAACCAGCTAAGGAGTGACATAAGAATTCCTTGCAAAAAAAAACTGCGTATTACAGAGCTGTGGTCATAGACAGAAATTCACAGATAGAATCTGCTTTTTTTGTCACCAGACAGAGAGAAAGCAATGGGATCATGGTATCGGGGACAATCTCAGCAATCTCAAATATTCCTCATCTCTGTCTTTGATTTACAAATTTATGAGGCCAAAATGCTTTGCCTCAGTACCTCCTCCTTCCCAGTATGAATCGGGGTCAGGTGCAACTTTCGGCTAGTGCGACGCAAGTCACTCTGTTCAGCATTTGAAAAGTAACTGTCAGTCTCTGTGTCCAGGAGTGAGGTCTCTTTCTCACCACTACTTCCCTGCACAGAGCCTGTAATTTCCAAGCCCCCGCTTTTAAAACGGGACTTCCCTTGCCTCGGCAGCCGAACTCGTAAGGCCACTTGCGAGCTCCTGCGGCTCTCCATCTCTGGAGCGGTTGGGCTTCCAGGTGCAGAGGATGCCGAGGTTACTCCTGCATCACCACTGCTCTCCCAAAGCTCATTTTTCTCAGAAATGTGACAGGAATCCATTTTGGATATGGGGGGCTGGATCAAATCCGCTTTGCCATCAGTGGTACTCGTTTGGCCATGATTAAGGTGGTAGTGGTGGTGATGGTGGTGCAGCGTCTTTAACGAGTGCTGTCTTTCGCCCCGTCTGCTGCCATGGGTTCCCCAAAATTCAACAGAACTTTTGCCTTTGGGGGTAGAGCACGCACCCACACCCGCGCCAGAGGTGTTTAGTTTGTGACTTCTTCCTCGAGATTTGCCCCGAGTTTTGCGACCCAGTTGAGGGGTTTTCCAGGTGGACTTCATAGAATGGTCCATCATCAGGTTGAGCAAACTCTCCTCGCCTTGCAGTAGCTGGTCGGATAGAAGACTTGCAGAGGGGTCACGTGGCTCTCCAGCCATCGCCCACTTGCTCAACACATTGTCTGCAGTGATCTGAACAGACTGTGCTAACCAGCTGTCAAACAGTGAGCCATCCAGTGGAAACGACGTGGAGAAACCTGAGTGAAACACAAGAAAGTTACAACTTAAAGTGTATATATTCAATTTATTGCAATCCAAATATTTTTTTTAAACCAACAAGACCATGGGTAAAGTCATGGTAATCCACATGCTTTCAAATAAGATTTCACCCCAAAATGCTACTTTTGAAATTAATTCATGAAAAACATCAGAAACCAGCATTTTTTTTTGCATGAACTCAATTTATAAAAATGTTCCTATGCAATCTACTAAACTTTCATTCTATGACATGTGACAGTTTGATACAAAGCCATTGATAAAGCAGCCATTTAAAAATGTGTGCAAACTAACTGTTAGTCTTCACTAACAGATATATAACTAAAAGAGAAAGCACTTAATAGAAGCGGAGGATTTGATTACTTCATGCATGTCTGTTGGTTTTAGGTGACCCTGGAAGAGAATACAAACAAGTAGGACAAGTGTATTTCTGCAAGAAAATGCAGTGTGATAGCATGGTTGGCATAAAACCAGTGTTTAGAGATCCCTAAACATTGGTTAATGGGCAAAAAAAGTTTGTGTTAAAAAGTAGATTACTCGCAATGTGGAACTGAACCGGTGCTCCTCTAAGGCAGAGGGTGTGGAACTCCAGTCCTGGAGGTCCGTGGTCCAGCACATTTTGGTGAGAAACACCTGCTCAGAAACACCTGGTTCACCTCACCAGTTAAATGTCAGGTTTAGTGAATGTGTTTGAGGAGGAGAACCACCAAACTGTGCTGGACACCGACCCTCCAGAACCGGAGTTCCACACCCCTGCCCGAAGGACACCTTGACATCACTACTCTGTTAGAATCTATGAACCTGCAGTGGTTTCATACATGTAAGTGATATTTGTTTTGTAGAGGGGTTTTCTAGGATTAACCTCCACATATTTTGACCCCGAGTGCGGGACAAAGGGGTAGAAGATGGATGGATATTTTGACATCAGCGAGAAAGTGACAGAACTGCATGAAGACAGGGTAAATAAATTTGGTGAATTAATAATAGCTTTTCATACCCAGCTGTTTGAGAGAAGTGTTAGTCTCCGGTTTCCAATGCTCCTTCTTCTCTGAGATGCTCTTTTTCCGCTCTTTTACTTTTTCCTTTACTCCATTTTGGTGCCCCTTGTCAAGTTTTATTTTTTTTTCTACAAAGGACAAAATGCCAAAAGTCACTCCAGGTTATGGATGCATAAAATATTCTGCTTGAAGTTCAAGAGTTTAAATAACAGATAAGTGAACTGGAATCAGGCACCAGGCTCAAGGAAGATGTCAGGGCTGCCCATTTTATGGTCATAAAATAAACTTAGTTTTTCAGATGAATGTGCTCTCTAAGCTGGAAAGTATGCAACAATCATAGAAATAAGATGGAATTAAGAGTGTATGTGTCACTGGCAGCAGATGAAGTGTTAAAGGTACTTATCTAGCTATCACTGTGATACTAAACCAGAGAAGACTGGAGTTTCCTAACAAACACCAACCAAATGCTATGGAGTCTATAGACATAAATTCACTAACGATTGTCTATGAAAAAACAGCAAGAATAGAATGATTGAATTAGTAATATAACATACGCAAAGATATATGTGCATGCAGAGGTCAGAACCCATATCAAAGGCCATATCTGCACCATTAACTAAACTACTGATCAGCTTATTGATTATTTAGACAAATAATTGAGAAATCTGCTTTTTTTTTAACTAAATCATGTGCATCATGTAACTTTGCCAAAATGAATCCTGAAGCAGCTGCTACTGTGTTTAGACTTGTGTGCACTAGAGTTGGGCAGTATAATGGCAAATAAAGCTATACTGTGGTATTTAAAAATGATGGCATTTCATAATTATGACAATGTAAATTTCTATTCCATGTCTCTCTAGTACGAAACCCAATAAACACATTTTGCTCATTTTCACAGTGGGGTCATTGATTGGTAGAGTGGGAGTGCAATTGCTATATAGTTTGCATAAACAGACAGAGAAGAAATTTGAGAGAGAGAGAGAGAGAGAGAGAGAGAGAGAGAGAGAGAGAGAGAGAGAGAGAGAGAGAGAGAGAGAGAGAG
>JBBPCY010012849.1:0-15403 GCA_037974405.1 Brachyalestes nurse
AGGTGGGAGAGGGAATAGTGAAGGGCAGCAGCGATGGCATCTGATGTGGACCTGTTGGGCCGGTAGGCATACTGCAGGGGGTCCAGAGTGTCTGGGATGTTGCTCTAGATGTAGGCCAGCACCAATCTCTCAAAACACTTTGCAATGATTGGAGTGAGTGCAACTGGTCTGTAGTCATCTAGGCAGGTGGCTGGGCTTTTCTTGGGGAGGGGGACGATGGTTGAAGCATGTGGGAACGGTGCTCTGGCTGAGGGAAAGGTTGAAGATGGAGGTGAGAACATCAGCCAGCTTGTTAGTACATGCTTTAAGGGCCCATCCAGGGATGTTGTCTGGTCCTGCTGCCTTGCGGGGTTTGATCTTACTCGCGGCTTTGTGTACTTGGTCTATTGAGACCGCCGGTGGGGGGAGGGTTGGCTGATCTGGGGTTGTGGAATGTCTGGGAGTTCTGGAGGGTCTGGGGTTCTCAAAGCGGGTGTAGAACATGTTGAGATCATCCAGCAGGCTGCCTGCAGAGCTGATGGTGGCTCTATAATCTGATGTGTTGCAGGCCTCGCCACATCTGCCTGGGGTCAGCAGAGTAATTGAAGCCATCCAGCTTCTCTCTGTCCTTCCTCTTGGCCGCTGTGATGGCTTTTCTCAGTCCGTACTTCGCTGCTTTGTACTCCGTCTTATTGCCTGATCAGAATGCAAGAGAGCAAGTACGCAGCATGCGTCGTACCTGACTGTTGATCCAGGGCTTCTGGTTTGGGAACTTTCTGCCTTGTGTGGTTGACAAAATATTGTCAACACAGGTGCTGATGTACCCAGTCACATTCTTAGTATGGTCCTGTATGTTGACTCAGCAGTCATCCATGGTGGCTGCAGTTTAAACACATCCCAGTCTATCTGGGCAAAATCGTCCTGCAGGATGCTCTCAGTCTCTGGGGTCCAAATTTTGACAGGTTTGGTGACAGGGTTTGATTGTTTCAGTTTCTGTCTGTAAGCTGGGTACATGAAGAGAGATGCGGTCAGACTGTCCAAAGCGGTTCGATCTCCTCGGTGGGACTTTGTTTGAAAGCCAGGTCTCGCATTCTTGAGTGCAGCATTGTCTTATTTCCCACTGTGTTGTGATCCTGGCTCGTAGTTCGTAGTTGGCCAGTATGAGGCTGGGTAGCTGTGGTCGGCTATCCTCCAAAGCGCTCTCCTGGGGTCAGCTGGCTCACTAGGGCTCGGTGCTTCGAGGCCTTCATCTTCAAACCCAAGTAAGATAGATGGAGGAGCCCAAGAAAAAAAGGTTATACTGCCCTCTGCTGGCTGGGGCGCATAGCAGCCCTGGACACCACAGAAAAGTTTCACAGCTTCAGTCACATCCCTACATTATGTTACAGTGTATAAAGTAAAGTTGTTACCCTTACAGGACAATCAAGTTCTCTCTCTCATACACCTTTATTTACTATTATTCCAAGAATACTAGGAATACTAATACACAAACACACAGATCCTGTACACACACAAACATGGATTTAATGGGTGACACACATTGGATCCAACTGCTCACATATATAAACACACCTGAGCAAAACAAATGAGACTGCCATTTAATACACACATACACACACGCACTCAGGTATATGAATATACCAAATACCAAAATCCAAAAACTACCCAGAACGCCGTTTCTGTATGTTGTTGTAGCATTGAAAGTAGTGTATGCTGTTTCTGTGCTTGCTTTTCTGTTACAGTGTTGCTGGTGCTTTGCATTTTGTTCTGTGTTTGTGTGGCTGGTTCTTGTTTTTTTAGACGCAGAATTTGGAGTGATTACACAGCGGCAGCTGTAATGGTGGGAATCAAACCCTGGTTCTGATTTAGAACCGGTTCTAATTTTGCGAAGCACAGGAATCGTTTACCATCGGCGTTTCCGCCTTCTGTAACCAGTGCTGTTTTAACTTGCAAGGGTGGTAACACCAGCAACATGTTAAAACATTGGAGGGCTCAACACAGCATTAAAGTTCAAGAATGCCATGTGTTCCATTCTCAGCGCTCGAGTGCAAGCTCCGCGGTTGAGTTACAAGATTGAGTTCTGACATCTAATAAAATAGCTGCTTTCGAAGCTTAAACATGGCTTATGACTACCCTTTTTAATGTAAATATGTATGTAAACTAACCAGCTTTTATCTGTTCACAAAATTATGCTCAGTTGGCCTGGCTAGCAGCCTCGGCTTTAGCGGCTGCTAGCCAGGCTTTGGCTCGGTATTCTCGGCCACAGAGGGTCCAAAAATGAAACAATTATGGGGAACAGGGTCTGTTCTTTCCTCCCTTCATTATTGCCAGATTCTGCTGATTGTTTCCAGCCCAAAACATGCCCTATACTCTCCAAAATGCACTAAAAACCGTCCAAATGGCTAAATGGCTAAATGGGGAAATGGCTAAAGTCTCCCAGACAGTAATTAAGCCTAGTCATGGACTACACAGCATTCCAAATGTTAATGAAAGGTAAATAAAGGCATACAATTAGACATAGATAGTAAGTAAACATGAGTCCTAATAACTGTGCAACAACTAGTAGACCACCAAACCTGCCATTATTAAATAAACACTAACGATCCTGAAGAAATGAGAATATATATTTTTTAATATAAAGAAATCCGCAGGTTTTCTGACAGGACGTAAACAAAAAAGAACATTTGGTGTAGAACGCCAAACTAATCACTCAGATATGTTTTTATGATTTTATGTACTGATGAATGTAAACAGAAATGTGAAGATTTCCATAAGAAAATCTAAATGAAAGTTTCTGCATTTGTTGCTCTGCCCTCAGCAGAAGCTGCGAAATGTTAAACAGAAAATTACAGAACACTTCAGCTTCTTAAATTCTTGACACCACCAGGATTAGAGCAAGTGAAGAATCCTTCAGTCATGTGTGATACAGAACTGCATTGGCTCTCTGAAACATAAAGCACATCAGGATATAATTCTACTTGTTTTTTAAAGCAATAGCTGTGTTGGGTACATGGTGGGTTTAACAAGCAGCAACAAAGAAAGACCTCAAGCTTAGTTCCTAGTGGAAGAAATAGTCAGGTCCTTTAACTTATTCAACATCTCTTATTCAATTATTCACCTAGTTCAAAAGATCTTCCTAAGTTCAAGAAAAATGCAAATCTCTGCAGCGCTTTAGCCCAAAAGAAACTGATTTTGACACATCTCATCTACTAATGGCCCATTCAGATGTTCCTTGTATACTCTTGAATTTTTAATAAATAATAAGATAAAAGATTAAAGCCTTTGCCCGAGTAGGCAAAGCCTAACAGTATTCAACATTTTTTTTACTGCCCAGATATTTCCAACAAAGATTTTCATTATTATTATTTTTTATACCATGTCAATGGTGAATCAAAAAAGTAAACTAGGCTGAAACACTGCTGTTTTCACATGGTGATTGATCACAGGTTGTATAATATTTACTTCTCAGTGATGATGGTGTGTATTGTGTGATGTAACGCCATAAGTACTGGCCAGTACTGACCCGTTTGTTTATTTTTAGCATGATTATTCCGTTTCTGTACTCACAGGGGTTTTTCCGTGCCAGAACAGGTAGCCTTCACTGTAATGCAAAGAATCAAGAAATAAAATCTTAAAATAATCATTTATTAAAACTTAATGAGAATTTAATTTGAGGTGTCTCAGTTGTATCTATTCTAAATTGTTATTTGTTTCAGGTATGTTAGTATGAATGGTCTCAACCAAATTATTTATAATATATCTAAAACCCAGACAATGTCAGAATTCATTCATACGAGTAGTTTTTAACACTTATGTAAGAGTCAAGTCATGTTTGTGTCTGGCTTTTTGTCTTTTTTGTTTGTTACTGTTGTAAAAGGTCAAGCAGTATTCATAATCTGATTTGTGAATTAAGGAGCTTGTGTGCTTGTGATTATAAAGAGACATACCTGGCGTACTGTCAGAGTTTGAAATTTCTTTTCCAGAGGCTGCAGTTCCAGCTGTTGACAGAATAAAAAAATAGAAATGTTTGTCATTATCTTTGCGACTGCTGTAGAACATTCATGAATATTCAGGATCTCACATCTTATGAATGCATTCTTACAGTTTGATGAAGTATTTTTGTTACACTAGTACTCTACACTAGTGCCAGAAAGGGTTATTTGCGTGAGCCATAGAAGATGACATTGCTGCCCTGTCACCTTTGTTTTCTATTTCTATTCTATTTCTAGACCCACTTGCATCTGTGTGTTGATCTTTTCTTTCTCCATTCCTGTCTCAGTCTGTTATTCCGCCCATTTGTCTCAATGGTTCCTCATTTTTTTTTTCAATTAATATGTTGCACTTGTGCCTTGGCGTTTGTTCTGCGATGTTTTAGTAAGTTTTTGTATTATTTTTGGTAACTTTTGATTTTGGTAATTTTGCGTGTATTTTTTGGGAAAAATTCCCTTCAGCCCAAAACCAAAACCTATGTATGGTCTATATGGGGCCAGATGTAAAAACAGAAGGCCTGTTTTTTTATTTCTTCTTAAAATCCAGCAACACAGATAGCAAATCCATAGTTATTTATCTCTTGTTGTAGCAGAATTGTCCTTTGTACTGTTGGATGGTTGATATTCAGCACAGTTTGATGGCTTACCTGCTCAAATACACCTGATTAGTGAAGTTTAGTGAATGTGTTTGATTAAGGAAATCAATGAACTACTAAAACAAAAATCACAAAACAAGAAAATCCAACAATGTTCTTAATGGCTTTCACTTGCATCATCAAAAAATCAGCTGTGTGATCATACCTAAATTTGTGTCACTGGTGATGGTTTTCTCACTAGTTGTAACTGTAGTCACAGCTGTTTTTTCTGTAAAATAGAACAACAAGTTGATGCTGAGGTTTAAAAATAACAGGATTAAAATACATGCAGTATTGCAGCTTCATGTGATCTTACTTAGAGGTATTTCAGTAACAGTGAGGTGAACAGTAACCTCCACATCTCCTGCACTGAACCAGTACCAGCCAGCATCTCTCTTCTGCAGTCCCCTCATCTCCACTCTGGAGGATCCTGTCCCATAGTCAGTGACCTGCACTGCTGAATTCTGGGATGTGTCAGTCCTCCCCACTTCATAGCAGCTCCAGTCTTTAAATCTGCACCACTTCTTCTGTTTATTCTTATATTCAGGTCTGTAGAAACACTGGACACTGACACTGCCCCCTTCCTGACCACTCACTCTGCTGTCTGTCACCCACACAGCAGGATCTGAATAAAGAAACATAGAGTGAGTGTGTAAACATGTACTTCATCTTTAGTTACAGTGAACATGCTCAGACTTCTTACCTGCACTGACTGTCAGGTACACAGAATCCATACCATCTGCAGTCTCAGACCCACCAATTTCCACAGCACACCAATAATCTCCAGAGTCAGAGTCTCCCAGACTCTTCAGCTCCACAGTAAACATGTTCTGGGTTGGATGATCAGTGATTAATGTTCCTCCACTTGTTGTGTTTGCATAAGCTACTACAGTGCAGGAGTACCAGTGATACCCCTTACACCAGTATTTACGGTTTAATTGGTATTTCTGATCATAAACACATGGAATACTGAGAGATCCTCCACTTTTTACAGCTACATTCTTCAATGTCTTCATGCTCTCAGAATCTACAGAAAAGAAGTCAAATACAGCAGCGTTACACTCAGAACCTGTTTAATTTAAATCAGGATCATTATAGAGTAAAAGTATTTTACATATTAAAATGTTTCCAAATGAATGACATTTTTCCATCAAACACCTTAGAACAGATGTATATTAAAAATGTATTTAATTATTTTTGAGTAGTTTGCCATATGTATATTACTGGGTTGTAAAATTAATATGATTTTAAAGATTGTATTTTGTGTAATTAAAAACATCTAAAAGAAAAAAAAGTGCAATTTTATTCTCATATGAGACAGCATTCATCGGCAGGCCTACTGTGGAATTACTAAATAAAGCCCATCACAGGCTTTGCCACATGATACATTCTGGAGGTACATGGTTAAGGGTGGACATGTTTAAAGTAAATTGGGTCCTTATAGTTACGCGTGAATTTCATTCTGTGCATTGAACCCATTTAACCCTTTCACCAAGGGAAAGTGTGGGCTGTCACCAGTAGGGGGCGCATTTGGAGCATTGTGTTGGGATGGTACCACGCTCAAGGGTACCTCAAGGGTGCCACTAGCAGTCCTGGGATTCAATCCCACGACCTTCTGATCGCAGGGGCATCTACCACTAGGTCACCAGCTGCCCACTTAAGGCACTTCTCTTTCTCTAACAGCAAAACTGTTGTATCATAATGTTCAAATGTTGCACCCATTTTAATTCACTCCTAAAAAAAATCCTGCTAGAGCCTAAAGTAGTGTCATAGCCCCTCCACCTCCTCTCCATTTCCTCACCTGATTACTGAACCAGGGTTTGTTTGTTTTTTCATGTTCACAAGAGCTAGTTTTAGTTTAACATTCGCTATTCTTATCAGGTTTTATGTCAGAAAAGTTCTTCTCCCTTTTCTAGAGTAATTTATTTCCGCCTCTCATCTGTCTCTTTTTTGTTAAATCAGTTTCACTTTAGTCATTTTAGTGCTTTTGAATTTGTTTTGTCTGTCTTTGAACCTGTACTGCAAAACATTATTCATTGGTTCATTGTTTCCTGCATCTGTGTCTCTCTGTTTCCTGCTCTCATTCCAGACACAGACATGATAAGAGATCATGTTGTATCTTTTTAAATTAACATTTATTTTTAAAAAAGACATTTTCTGATATCAGTATTTTATTTTGATGAACAAGTATCGGTCATTTGTCATGTTATTTTGAGTCATATGTTCTTGAGTTACTGCTTGTGTCCTTCTCTGTCAGTAGCCACACTGTAATATGAAACTGGTTACTTCACTAAAGGTGTATTTAAAGCAATGAAGCTGTTAAGAAAACACAGATCTTACCTGAGACACAGAGAAAAAACATGAAGAGGATGAAAGAACTCATGATGGAGTAAAAGTGTGTGCATCTGTAAGAGTCTCTAGTGACTAATGTTCTTCCTGCTTCTGACTGAAGCAGCTCGACTTCACTGCTCTTCCTGTTTTTTTTTTTCTCTTAATGTAAATGGGAGAGAAAAAACAGCAGCACCATGTCAGAGTTCAGGTCTCCATTTTGAATCAAACATCAAAATCAGGTCTCTTTTGGCTGATTTAAAATTTAACATGTAATTTATCTATAAAAAAAAAAAGACTCCTAACAATCTAACAAAAAACAGAACACACTCTCACACACAAATATATAACAAGGTACTGTCCCCACACACTGCTCCCTGGACACTGTGTTCCTGGCTGCCTGCTGCTTCACTTGGTGAAAGAGTTAAATGTGTTTCATGCAGAGGAATAATTTCGTGCTGTTCACACTGTGTGCTGTAGTGTGTTCACGTCTGATAGAATGGTCACTTTCACTTGAGCACCGCACCCAAACATAAACAACCCAGAACGAGGACAAGGGGGCGTGGCGGACGAGACCCGGACCTCACAGCTTTTTTTGAACAACTCTGGACGGAAATAAATGTTGTTACATTGCCGAAGCTTATCAAAACGATGCCACAGCGAATGTGTGCTGTAATCAAAGCTAAAGGCGGTCCAACAAAAAAATAGTGTGTGACGTTTTTCATTCCTCATAGAAACAGAGGACTGAGCACAGGGGCTCCTCCCTTTACGAGAGCAAGGTGAGCTGAGAGACGGGAGGAACCAGGACTCTGTAAAACACCGGCTCTCCAGGACTAGAGAGGAGAAGAGAAAAAGACTGAGAGTGGAGCGAACGCGGAAAAAGAGAGGAAGTGTGAGAGCCCATGTAATATTTCAGTCCAAAGTGATGGTGGTCATGTTTGTGGGTTTCTGCACCAAAATGTGTTTTGCTTAAATAAAAGCTCTGCTCTGTCCTGGTGTCTCTGTGTGTTTCTGGGTTCATGGTTAGGATACCCGGCCTGTGGGCAGCGGCCGCACTCCAGGGAGACCCTCACAGTGTGTATTTATATATTAGAATTCATTCCCTGAATGTTTTTAGTTTCTTTTTGCTACTTTCTTTAACAAATGAATAAAAATTAGACAGTAGACAGTGTTACAAACAACCTTTTGAATAAAGGAAAGTGGAACTGGTATGTAACTCTGGAAACTGATTAACATCCAAAAGATTCTGAACATTTTTATTGTCATTTTGCATGTGGTTTCACCTCCAAAAATAAATTTGTATTACAGATGTTTTTTCTGCAGTTTTAACATGACAACATGGATTTTCATTAACAATAAGAGCCATGAGAAAAGAAAAGTAGGTCAACTAAAACTAAAACTGCATGACAATAATTCTGAGTACTTGTGAATAGACTACATTTTTATACACTAAATCGGTCACAAATTAAAACCACTGACAGTTGAAGTGAAAAACACTGATGTGCTGGAAGCACAAAAAATAATCAAACATAAGGATCTGAGTGACTTTGACCAGGGCCAGGCTGTGGGCACTGATGCATGTGGGAAGTGACGGAGTGGATGTTACTTTGAAACATATCACCTGCAAAAAAATGTTCTGTATGTTTTAAGGAACATAAAGAGTTCAGGGTGTTGATTGGGCTCTAGATTCTCTAGATTAATTAAAGGAAATTCCCCAAATTTCACTCTTTTCAAGCATCTGCTGGATGTATAGGACAAATTATTCTGAGCCATCAACTTACAGAACGTAATAGACCTGTTTCAGTGCCATAAGCCTGACCAACACAGTACTAACACTGCTCCCCGGACGCTGAATGTGTTTGTGACTTTGTTCACTGTCAGCTGTCCTGTGTTTTAGTTTTAGTGATTTGGGTTTCTGATTGGTTTGTGTCTGCGTGTGTTTGGTATTCTTTGTGTATTCTTTGTGTTCAGAGACAGTTTGCTGGTCAACCCTCACAATTACCCTCACGCTCTCTGATCCTTCTGTGTCTGCTGTGTATCTGTGTTTTGAGTTTAAAGGCCCACAAGCCTTCTATTGTTTGTTAGTGTTTCCCCTGTATTGAGTCCGTGTGTTTTATAATAAAATTCCATCTCGTGGAACCTGCCTCCTGCGCCTCACTTCACTCCCCGAGCACGGCAAGATGTGACAACCGTTTAAACTTCAAGTCATTTTGTCTTCTCTGTTTCTCACATAAGATTCAAGGAAAACTCCTATTTTCCCATCCACTCATTCTTCTTTTCTCTACTGTTAATGCGGATCTGTACTCTCTCTCTCACATACACACACACAGACAAGCTCCTTCTCTCACTCACTCACTTACATAAACTGTAACTGTACAGATGTTTGTGTACTTTGTGTTTCACTAATTTTCAGCAAGTTGTCTAGATCAAAGTACTCCCGTTTGTGTAAAGTGGCCATTTTTGTCACACATGAACACACCACACAGTGTGAAACTGAGTGAAGCAGTGGCCAGCCAATAATGTAACACCTGCAGAGCAGTGTGTGGGATTGTACTTTACTCAAGGGTACCTCAGTGGTGCCATTGGCAGTCCTGGAATTCAAACCAATGGCCATGTTAGACAACCTTATGAATTCATGTTATTAATATTACTTTCTTTAGATTAAATTTAGAGGTTATAAATTGGATCATCTGATATTATATTACGAAACTGATAAATTAATAAATAAGACTGGTTCATTTAATCACTGATACTCACCAGTGGTTCCACCGGTGTGAGCATGCAGAACATGCGCCTTATTGATGTGAATGCTATGTCCAGCTTTTGGAACGGCCCTGCTAAAACCAGTGTTGGGAGATCCTTTGGTTGAACATTGGTTTTATGAACAAACAAAGTTTCTGTTAAAAAAAACCATGGACTTAAACTGGTGTGTCTTATGATGCTCTTCATTCAGGGACCGGTGTTTTACTGAGGGGGCATTAACTCTCTTATCAAGCCATTTTTACATATACATATATACATATATATTTTTCAATGCACACATCCATATTTATATTTCCAGATTGTGTGTATAGTGTACTTTTTATACTGGACTGTTGGTTTTTAATCTATAGTTTTTCATTTTTGCTGCTCTTATCTTGTACTGTCCACTTTCTGCCATGACAACACAAATTTCTGACTTGTCCCCCAACCGACAGGGCAAAACAACAAAGAAACATCTATCTGCCGTTGTAAGTTACTGACTTGCGCTGAAATATACTGCAACATCTGTGGGAATTAGCTGAAGAGACGCCAGAGAGACACAGTCATGAGCAAGTGAGACTCCAGTTTATTGAGAATATGCTCAGTGTTGCCAGATTCTGTTGATTGTTTCCAGCCCAAAATGCACTCAAAACCAGCCAAAATATGAAAAATACCTTTTTTCAGTGATACAGTAATTGCCGTGGCTGCCTATATCCATGTAAAGTAAATATATTAAGCTAAAGCTTACTTACAAGTAATTATGCTATATAGGCTATAGTACTGTAGATCCATGCAGCAGTTTCTAAATGGCAACACTGAGATAGATCATATGGCTGTCAGTGCTGAAGATGAAAAATCTGCTGTCCAGTTTTAAGTATGGTTAAGTATGGTTCAAACGAAATATGAATTTTTCTTAATATTCATTGCACATTCAAGAACAAAGAATTTTCAGCTTGGATGTTCTCTCCTAGTACTGTTGAAGGGAAAAACGTGAGTCAGCGGGGAGCGTCAAAAAATGCAGAGGGAGGGCACTCTGTGGTGATGTCCATCTAGATCTCTGATTGATTGGGTCAAAGAAGTATTTAATATGGATTGGATGCATTCTCACAGAACATAGGTGCAAAGTTCTATAAAAACCCGCAAAACTAATGTCAAAATTGTTAACCCACCCGAGCCATTTTTACCCGCAAAGTAGAATTCAAAACCGCCCAATTTGGCAACACTAAATACGCTCAAATAGAGACCGTTCTCATCAAAAATAAAAGTGGCCTGATATTTTGGACCTATTCAAACTGGATTATTTTAATGAAGATATTGATTGCAGTAGTGCAGATGTGCCCACTGATCTATTAGAAACATGCATAAGCCATTGTGACGGCTACAAATCAAGTGAGCAACCGCTGAGGGGTTGAACATGCCAGTCCTGTAACTAGATTTGGCCAGCTTTGCCCTACAGCCGTGTGCTGAAGGCAGTCATATGCAGGAGCTGAATTCTCTGAGCTTTTGTTTTGTAACTCACCACAGCGGCTTTATGGTTTCTCACATTTGTCTGCTGATTTTTTAAAAAAGTGACGCGCGGGTGCGGGCGGTTTTAGGGCAGACATTTTTTAAATATCGTGGGTGCGGGCGTGCTGGTCAAAACGTTACAAAACGCATTTCATTATTGATCAAAACGTGTTGTAAACGGGGTTCGAGAATTTTTTTTTCCTCGGGTCGGTTCAGGTTTCGGGTTTTTATCCACGTGTATTTTTGCGGGTTGGGTGGGACCGGACCAAAATTACCATCGGCCCACCTGGCCAGTCCAGCACTGCACCCTGGACATTTATTCTGGTGTATTACATCCATTGTAATTGTGTTTCATCACTGCCCCCTGTTGTTGCAGTTTTTTGTTCTTATTTGGGATGCTTGATGACTTTAATGTTTCTTGTCAGGTGGTGTGGAGGTGAGGGAAAGGAACACGCATAAGCAGGAGCTGTGAAACCCGGTTTATTGCAGAATACAGGGTAAAACAGGGAGCAATGGGAATATGGAGCACTGGCACATGCAACAGATAACAGGACAGGGAACAGAGAGAGTCCACAGGCATTACAGAGACAGTCAGGCTGGAACAGGCAAACTACAGTTCTTTCAAAGAACACAGGACATAGAGATTCGACCAAGATACAGGAATGACTCAGACTAGAACAAGGAGACTATCGTTGTTTCTGAAAACACACAGGAAACACAGGTTTTTCCAAGACACATACATCGTCCACACTGTGAGGCTGTCCCAGGACCAGGGGCCACCATGGAACATCGTTTCTCTGTTTGTTTGGAACAGGGAAGGAAAAACAGCACAAGTTTGAAAGGTAAAGCTGGCGCTCTTGGTTATTCTGTGTGAGTGCAGAAGGAATGCATGGAATGTGACTTTTTCACTGGGGAAAAATGAAAAATAGCATTGATTTCTCAAGTGATCTGCACTGTATGTTAAAGAGATCATCTAAACTTGTATTCAGCCTGTTCTTAGTTTAAAACATGCATTTTAAACTAAGAATGACTTCAGCCTTATGAGAATGGTGTTTAGCTTTGTAAATATGAAGTTTAGTCATTCTCAGGAGTGCTGTGCCATTACTATGTTGTTAGTAAAAGTTAGAAGATAAATCCATCTCTGTGCATATAGACCTGAGTTTCAATTCTTCAAACACAGTTCAAGGCATGAACATGAACACATTTACAAAGTTTGAACACATTTGTTGCTGAGAGTAAGTTGTGTTACACTATGACCAGATATAAAAGTTCAACCTCATGTGATTACATATTTCGCCCAAATCTAAAGTTCAGTCCATTGTTCTCACAAAGTTGATGTGCTTATCATATCTATTAAGAGGCTTAGTTGATTAAACAATAAAAAAAGAATTGTTGCATTTATTTTTTAAGAGTTAAACGCTTCTTGCATTTTAATTCTTCGCATTTATTCACATTTTATTTCTGAAAGTCTAAACCAGTCCTAATGTCAGGCTTCTCATTCATCAATACCATTTATACACAGACATCTCTTTATCTAAAACAACCTATTGAATGTCTTTACATTCAGACTCAATCATACCATCTGGACAGTGGAGCTCAGACTCTCTGGTCCAGAACCAGACACTAGGAAACTCCAATGAAGCATAGTAATCATGCTGACACATAAGTACACCTTATATGTAGATTCACATGTAATTTTTTTCTAGGTTTAATAAGGTACATGAATCTTCTAGACTTACTAAACCAGGCTACAGTATTAGTCTCTTAAATCCAAGGCAGAGTTGCAGTCTATAGGGAGCAACTCGTTCCCCTCTAACACTGCCCACTACGGTGCACTTATATGCATACCAATGTGTTTCCTTTGGGTACAAATGGTAATGGAAAAACACAACCGATGTTGCAGCGATTGTTTAAGCTCTTTAAAAAGCGATCAGATTCAATGGTATTACTTAGTCAATATATTACTGAGGTCTAAAAGGAGGATGGGTATGCATACTGACAGTACAGATTATGGATGTAACTACTACCTGGTTGATTCATCTGAAGTATGACTGTATGGCCCACAACTTAACAATAATGTTTTTTTTAAAGAAGGCATTTTGAAGAGAATAATATACTCCCATGCCAATAATATAATCACTCATATCTTTTTATTCTCATTATAAAGTCAATAAAAAATAACTAGACTGCATTTCCGCAGAGAAAATGCAGAGTGTGCTTGCTCAAATGCAGAACATAGCATTAGCGTTAGCGTTAGCATTAACATTAGCATAATATTAGTATAGCATTAGCATATCATTAGCATTAACATTAACCTAGCATTAGCATAACATTAACATAACATTAGCATCAACCTACTAGCATTAGCCTAGCATTAACATAGCATTAGCACAGCATTACTCTGTGTGTGTGTCCCAGTACTTTTGTCCACATAGTTTTGTATGACAGCTCTGTCCCAATACTTTTGTCCATATAGTTCAATTTAAACAGGTGTGTCTTTGGGGGCGTGGCCTGAGCTCTCATATGAAGTTTCATAAGGCTGGTCACTGTATGGAGCCTGAAAGTCTTTGCAATACTTTTGCAAATCATTTTCGCAGGAAAAACAGGAATAACGAATGAACGACAAAACGTATCAAAAAGCTGTGAACAAGCCTGCTATTCGAGATCGGCCCCAACGTGTCAGAGTTGGATTGGTGTCTCTATCTCAAAAACCCTGGGAGGAGTAGAGGCCCATTTAAATGATGTCACCACTTTAAATATGCGAGTGGTTTGCTCACGATACCGGACTGAATATTCAGATCCATGCCTGGAGAGCATGAGAACCACCAGATGGGATTGTGGTGAGATGCACGGGTTAAGAAGAAAACTTAAGCTTGCTCTGCAAGCACACTAACAAGGCTATAAAGTTAGCAATGTTCTACTTATGTAAAGTCTACATTCTTTTATCGGGACACTTTTATTGTGGTCAGGCCCTTTGTTCAGATATAAACCTATAATGAAGATGGAGAGAGTGAAAAAATTAGCAAGTGGCGGAAATATGTCAAAATCATTAAACAGCACAGTCCAATATGAGAAATGAATAATGTCACATCTGCTGTATTTTGATCTTTAGAGTTTCTCACCTCTTAGTTGTGAACCAGAGAGCTATAGATCACCTCTGTGTCTCCGACTGCTGGAGAGAGCTGGAAAATGAGAGGTTTAGAATTAGATGAGAATCTCTAATTTCCTGAGCCCTGATCGTTTCCCACCAGCTAAACTTAACACTTGGTAATGCTGAGGAACATCAACGCTAGATTATTTTCATAAACACTACCTTCAGTCAACCAATGCCAGCTCAATAAAACACTGTTTCTTGTGATGCTGCATGTGTAAGAATTCACTTACCATTTTATTTTTTTCCCCTGTTGTTACGTTGCAGTAGATCACTTCGTTTTCATCACCAGGTGCGGACGAAGGCTGTGAAGAGGAGAGATTTTTATTCAGATTTCATTCTCTTAAGGTTTCAGTAATTAAATACTGAACCCAAATAAAAAAAAATTGTGACAAAAACCATGATTAAAGTGTTAAAGGGGTGCATTTCTAAATGTATATTTATAATATTTGTTTTTGCTTCAGTAGTTTTAGTTAAATATGACTGGCTTGATGTTTTACACAGATATAATTGTTTCAAACTGTAAATTATAACTGTTCTGATTTATCTTGTTCCTTAAACTCAAAGAGACAATCGAAACTTTTATAGCATAGGGGTAAAATATTACAGCACGGGATGCTGCCCAAAATCTCTGCCCCTCTTTTTTCCCTGTTTCCATCACAGAATGTTTTGCTGGTTTGCAAATGTCCTGATATTATTGGCTGGAATTTTTATATCTTCTGGTAAAAACACAGTTTGTCAGTACTGGTATTGTCCATCTAATGCATCAGTCAGGCTCTATAATGTCTTACCTTCTTCGTTTTTCGCATCACTGTGCTGTACATCTGTGAGTTTTCAGTTACAGAGATCTTGGACACACAGAAACAAAAGGGATTTTACACAAACACAGAACTAGACAAACAAAAACAGGCACACAAATATATATATATATATATGGTGTGTGCGTGTGCGTGTGTGTGTGTGTGTGTGTGTGTGTGTGTAAACACTATGAGCCAAACAGCACTAGACCACATGATGTTAACTGCAGTACTAACCGTATGAACGTCAGTGTTATTGATGCTCTCTCCAGTCTC
>JBBPCY010012858.1:0-15402 GCA_037974405.1 Brachyalestes nurse
TTCCCGATGCTAACACCAGAGATGTTCACAAGTCATTTTTACCAAGTCCAAGTCAAGTCACAAGTCTTTGTTTGTGCGAGTCCCCATATCTGGCTAACACTCACTGTCAAAAAGCTGAGGCAGAGAAAGTAGTATCCTGAGGTACCTTAAAAATGCCAGGTGGCTTCTCTGGATTCAGTCAACAACACTGATGGGACAATCAATAGCCACCAATCAGTAACCTCCAATATGTACATGTCATAATTTAGTATCAGTTCAGCACGCTTGGAACCTCGGCCAAGGTGGTACCAAGAATGGTACTGGGTACCAGGTACGGGGTACCAGATTGTAGTTATGGAAAAGCAAAAAAAGCGAGTAGAGTTGAACAGAACAGAGCTGGTACCAGTCAGTGGAAAACCCCCATAAGACACACCACTGCATCTTGTTCTAGCAAATCCGTCTTAACTAGAGAAAGCAAGGCCAATTATTCTTTCTTGCACAAAGCAGTCTCCTGGCGATAGGATCTTAGACATTTAAGCAGCTGGAGTGTCAAATGCTCTGCACAAAAGTAAGGGTCAATACCATTAAAAAAATTTTAATTTCAAGCCCTTGTTGTAGCTGTTCCTTGTAGCTGATCCACTTTATTAGAAACCTCTACCTTGTTCTTGCACACTCCAGCCACTTTATAAAGTCTACTGACCTTTGGGTCCTCTGTACATGTGTGCAGTTACAGACAATAGTCACATGATATATTAGACTGCTGCTGCTTCATTCATCACTGGTCAGTTTCTGACTGTTGTTGATTAGATATTATTTGCGAGCTGGACAATTCTCAGCCCAGCAGTAACAGCAATATGATAGTGGCATGGTAGTGTATGCAGTGCTGATACGAGTGTATGAGGTGTTGCTTTGGGTATTTAAGCACATCAGTATCATTGCTAGGTTGAGAGTGGTCAACTACCCTAAAAAATCCAACCAAGAGTGGCTCTGTGGTCCAAAACTGCACTAATGCGGGACTAGAGGATGACAACATAAGCAATACAAACTGAGTATCAACATATGGGCTATATTTTACAGCAAGGTGCAGGTACAAGGTAGGTGTTTCTAATATTGTGGCAGATGAGTGAACATAGACAGTGATGATATCATAAGGCAGTGTTTCTCTCCCCTATTTCAGACTTAATACTCAGCTTTACTTACTTCCATACTTTACTCCACAAGCCCACCCCCCTTCATACATTTATTTATTTCTTCCTCTCAAATTGGGTCTTTAAATGTGCTCATTCCTCTTTTATTCTCTCTCCATCTCTCCATCTGTGTCGTCTGAGGGCCATCTGCTGCTTTCCCTTTCCTGCCGCTCTCCTGCCGTGAGCTCGTGTCACTAATTGATCGTGTCACATCTGTGTCTGGGCACCAGCTTATGATGTCAGTGGCAGTGTGACTCACTAATGATGTCACAGCTGTGCTTCTCGTCCCTCACCAATGAGCTCATGCATATGCCAGTAGGCCAGTAGTTTATGTCATGACTGACTAGTTTCTCCTAATAGTAATTAGCATCAATACAAAATTTCACTAAAGTGGTCTCATGCCAATGTTATGATCTGTTTACAAATAATGATGTCATGTTTATCACTGTCATGCTGTGTTAAGATCCTGGCAGCCTACAAGGCCCTGATGGAAAGGCTGCTAAGCATGCTGGGAGCGCACAATGCCACTGTGAAATCTCGTGAGATTTTAGAACTTGAGACAAGACTGGCCAACGTAAGTATCTGCATGTGTGGACAGCCATCCTTTTCCAAACTATTTGCTAATTTCTTTGTTTGTTTTTGTAGCGTGATGGATTACATTTTTTCATTGTGTGTGTGTGTGTGTGTGTGTGAAAACTACTCTTTTCTAGATCACAGTGTCAGAATTTGATGAGCAGAGAAAAGACATCAGTAGCATGTACAACCGCATCACACTCAAACAGCTGCAGCGTATGGCACCTAGTGTGAGTATGCGCACACACACATATGGAATAACTGCGTGATGGAGCAAGGGGGAGCAGTACATATTAACATGACTCTCAGGAAGATCTGATTTAAATGAAGTTGTTAAGATATCGATGCAGAACCAACTCTGGAAAAGTCTGTGAGGGTAGTGGCGGCCTAGTGGGTAGGTTTCTTGCCTCTGGGCCAAGAGGTCATGGGTTCGAATCCTACCTTCAGCATACCACCACTGGGCCCCTGAGCAAGACCCTTAACCCCAAGTTGCTACAGGGAGACTGTCCCCGTGGTTGGGGAATGAAAGTCGCTTTGGATAAAAGCGTCTAGTAAATGTCTGATGAGCTTCTGCTCTACAAATTGTTCTTCTGGAAATGTTGGAAAACAATTTTCAGATGAGGCCTTCACAACATGCAACATGATATAAATATTAATAACTGGTTGTCAGGTAGCCCTTTTCCATCCACATAGGTCTGGTGCTGGAGACATGCTAATTCCAAACCAGAGCGTGCTTTCTTCTAAAAGAGCAGGTGGTCAATAACATCAGTTCAACTCCAGTATGAACCTGTGACAACAGTACAACAGAAACACGCATGTCATATTGAGTCTTAATCTAATTTTTGCTTCTAAAGTTTGCATAATGCTCTGGTCCTGGACGAGGGAGCGTTCAGATGTAGTCAGAAGCAGAGTACATTTTGGGGCTAGATTAATGCATTTGACTAATAAGTAACATAAAATAGGAGTTTAAGAGAAGGCAAAGAAACTTTTCAGCTGTAGTTCAAGGATCCCTTAGACCAAAAAAGCATGTTTGAGAGAGTTTGGAAAGTTTCCTTCTAATATAGCCACAAATTGGCACCAGAGGAAGTTTAAAGTGCCAAAGCATATGTACATATTTTTTCATTTTTGTTTTTGCCAGTGTCTTTTAGTGACATTTGGTGAATGACCAGTGTGGTTACGTACTCAAAAAATGGATTGCCTACAGTACATTGCAGTGCATTACTGTACTCCATTACTTGTTACTTCTCTAAAATTGTAATGGGATTACTTTCCTACTGTACTTTACCCGCTACTGTCTTACTACTCATCACTTCTTCCATGTTACTGTCTAAAACCTAAAGAATCTATACCAACTAGAACGTATAAAGGAAAATCCTTAGCACTTTCATGACAAAGAAATGGCCAATTACAGTAAATATAAAATGGCATGTCCTATATTCATCCCTCTGTTCTGAACAAGGCTGACAAGAATGATATAATTGATTAAAATGAAATTCCTGTAACTAGTCAGTAGAACCAGATCAATAACCTTCAAAATAAAATCTTTATAAATAAAATGCAATGTTTTTAGCTGACTAAAAACACAGGCACAACAGAAACTGTTTTAACTGAAGGTTTTACAAAGAATCCAGGGTTAAGACAGAGCTTAGATTACAACAACAAAAGTCACATGGAAGACAGGCACATGGCCAGGGTATATAAAACAAATGCATATGAAACAGGGAGGCGAAAACAATGACATAGAAAAGAAAACAGGGGAAAAGCCAGAAGAAGGCAAGAAACAGAGAAAAGGCAGGGATAATAGTAACAACATGGCACAGCAGACAATCAGACTTTAGCAGGTCAAGGTTTTACTTATAGGCAAAGGTTTTAATCAGTAATTTTCATTTGAAAATAAAAAAAATGTGTTTTTTATTTATTTAAATTTGTTTCAGTCCACACTGAGGAATACATTGTCTTTTGCCACCGTGCTTTTATTTTAGCGCTTGTAAAACATTCAAATAAAAGGACTTTACATAATTTTCTCATTAACACAGGGTTGAAGTTGCTTTATATGTACAGCAGCTGACAAGTAGGACTGTAGTTTCGACCACATTTGTTGAATCCAAGACTATGACAAGTTATAGTCAAGACTAAGCCCAAACAAGAATACAACTATTTTCAGTATCAGCTTGTGTTATATTTTTTTTTTTTCAGATTGTTTGGTGAGCTCTTTTAAAACTAACCTTTACCCTTACAAACTGTTGTGGAACTGTAGAATTAATACTTGGAATTCTAGTGTTGTTACTTAAAATTTACTGCACTTTAAAAAGGGCATAACTACATAGTTTATTGAATGGTTTTGCACTGTAATTATATACCATATGGGTAGGTTCAAGGCTGCAAACATGTCAGAAAGGTTAATGAAGGTTTTCTTTATGAAAAACAACACATATAAAAACACATATCCAGTAAATCAATGAATTCCATTAAGTCCTAACAAAATATCTACTCATCTACTTACAAAAGCAAATGTATGCAAATGTATGACATTTCTTGGAATTCAACCAACTTCAGATCCATCTAAATCCTATTTGACTAAATGAGACACAAACACATTTTGATTTGAGCAGGGACCAAATTGGGATCTCAGGTTACCACCATTTTAGCACCATTTTTTGCATGACTGTCAATATTGTTCAGTGGACGTGATTTTCTTTGGAGTTCTCAGCATGAAAATGTTGATATCACAAAACTGAGATTAAAACTAATAGATTGTTCTGGTTCTGTATTAGTTGCTTCATTTGCTTGACTGGTTTAGTATTCCTTCTTTGTCAGTTTTGACATCAAAATTATATCAAGACATCTTTTGATTCTGTTTTGACAGCTGAAAGTCAAACTAAAGCCTTTAAACTACTGAAATGAACCGCAAACAATGATGCCACCCACCTGACATCAAGAACCCTTCTGTTCTTTTTAACTGAATGCCTGGAGCAGCTGTCTGTTTTTAGACACGGGTGGTAGAGTCAAATCAGTTTATCCACAAAACCTGTTAAATGTTTGTGTTTAGTGCCATCCAAACAGATTCTGAAACCTGCTTTTCAAACTGAAAGCCTCACTGTTCCTATTCTACACCACTAACCAATTTAGCAATATTAGCAATATTACTTTAGAAACACTGTTAGCTAGCTGGTTAGGTGTAAATGTGGGCCTTTCAGTATATTTAGCAACATTCAGTTAGCAAAACAGCGATGTAACCATCATAGTTACACACAGTGTTGTGCACGAACCTGTTCAATGAACGGCGTTCATTGAACACGTTCCTATTTTTCGTGAACACTGAACAGAACGAAACAGTTATCAAATTATGAACGGGGACGTGAGTGACGTTCACTCTCGCGAGACTGAACGCAGCTCATGTTTTACGTTTGCTGATTACAGGCTGATGATCGGACGCCTCTACAGAAGGCAGTTTAAACACTTGCGTCTGTTTTTTGAAGAATTCGTGTAGATTTACATGGGGAAAACCACACGTTTTGTTTACTTTTAGTTATGTTCTTTTCTGAGCACTTTAAAAGATATTGTCTGAATGTTACATTTTAGGCAAACACGGTTTGTTTACATTTTGTGTTAATATTGTCTGTAGAAAATTTCCATAAACAGTATACCTGCATCTCGTTTTTTTATTTTCAGCATAACATGATGCTTGTAAGATATATTATCAACCTCAAAATTGGTTTTTAATGTAACTTATGGCTGTGATTGTTCAGTGGTATGACAGATAGAAGGAGAAGATTGAATGAGGTTCAGATAGAAGGACGTTGAGTTGAAAATGTAAAAAAAAAACACCCAACTGTGGTAACCGTGGTTGTTGCTAGATGGTTACTAAGGTGAAGCAAGCCAGTTGCTATGGTAACTGTAGTGGTTGGTAAGATGTTGCTAAGTGGTTGCTATGATGTTCTAAGTGGTTGCTAAGGCGTTTTCTAGGTGGTTACTAAAGTTTGAGGGTTAATGTAAAAAAACTAGGTAAAACACATGGATTCCTGTACAACAAGACGGGTGCAGCAGAAGGGGTGCCAGACTTTTGCTCTTTAGCCAGATTTGAATCTACAGTCTCTGCTGATGAGAAAAGAAACCTCCAATCACTGGGATATTGTCTCTCTATGTCCCTCGCTCTCTATCTTCGCATTTATTAAACATGACCAGCTAAATGAGCATTTTTTTTGACACTGTCCAAGATGTGGTGTAGAGTCACAGACTAAACTTGAAAATGTAACAAATTGTACTATTGAGTCACACAGTACGCAACACCATAAGTGCAAAAGCATTGTATTTTGTCACATTTGTGTGCATGTGTTTGTGTGCTTTGGTCAAAATTAACTGATGACAAGTTACAGCTGGACATCTGGCTGGATACTTTTGGACAAGTAGGATACAGACATATGCAAAAGTTGACCCCTGATCAAATTACTTCTTTGACCATTTTCTAAATGAAAATATTTACATATCCTTGAGAGTGAGAACTTTTAAATATGCACTTTTCCTGCATTCCTGCATTTTACTTTATTTGCTGAGTTTATTTGCTAACTTGTCTTAAAATATCTTTGCAAAAATATACCATTTATGCAGTCCACATTTCATGTTTTTAATGTTAAATTCAGCATATAGAGAGTAATCGGGCTTTTAAATGTGCAGACGTGTGTCCTCTGTATTTATTTTCAGTTACAGAATCAACAAAACATGTAATTTGACCCAGAGGCCCAAATGTTTTCGGAAATGTTTGCAAATGTTTGCATGCATACAGTCAGCTCAATAATTATTAGCATTCTTTGCGAAATGGGAAAAAAAGGTAACCCTTGACAGAACAGCAGTGATTATAAGGTTAAAGCCACATGAACTTTAATACAACAATACGTTTCATTACAAGAAGCATCAACAGTCATTAAGGCTGATTAAATTAATTTTAAAGTAATTTCACCATAGCACATGACATCTGGTGCATGTTGGAATAAACATTTATAAATACCTGCACAGGTTTAGGTGTCATGTGTGGGTATTATGAACTCAGTAAAGTGTTACCCATAAATGTGGATTCTTTTTGTTAAAAATATTAACAGGGTTTGTTTCTATATTCACTTTAGTTTACTTTAGTTAGTTTTTGTCTAATTTTTGTAGTATAATATTGCATGAATTAAGCAAAGATTTTTTTTACCAACAATTATGGGCCTGACTGATATAAGAAGACTAAAAATCTAGACTATGAAATACCACAATATTAGAATATAAAGGAACTAGATTCAACAGTGCCAACCAGCTTATTTATGTTACATGTTTGGTACAAAGGGAAGAGGTTTTTGGGGACTGAAGGGTTGGATGATTTACTGACTTTCAGAATGTCAGGCCACCTTCATTAATGTGTGAATAAGCTCTGCTTTTCTGAACTAAGCAGTGTATATGTTCATAATATTGAATAAAACTTTGTTGAGCTAAATGTGTTTCATTGTTCTCTGTTCAGAGGACCTTTTTTAGGATGACTTTCAACCTTGTGATAAAACACAACTGGCCATAACGTCAGCAGCCAACTTCACGCTTGATCAGTCCAAATTTGCCATTTTGAAAACCCATAAAAGAGTGGGTTACACGTTTTAAAAGCTTGGCAGAGATAGAAGTCCCAAATGAGTTATAAATCAATACAGCGAAAATTGAAATATGTCCCTTGGTAATTGGGAATTTGTTATGAATATTTTGGCCCTTTGCAGCAGAAGAATGTTTTTGAGTCTGTACGCTATAGTGTGATGTGAGCAAGGACTGGCAAGACATTTTGACATTTATGTACTCTCTCCACTTTCCTGTTTTCCTGTCTCTCTCTCTCTGTGTCTAGCTGCACTGGAAGCGTCTGCTGGACAGAATATTCCACGATAACTTCTCAGAAGAAGAAGAGATTGTGGTCCTGGCAACAGACTACCTGCAGAAAGTCTCTGATATCATCAAGACCACATCTAAAAGGTTAGGTTTGTGAAAAAAAAAATGAGAAAAGGTATTCAGATGGGTACCAGACTGAGCAGTTTTGTGGCCCTTAAGAAAGTGGGCTAAATGAGCCATGGGCTAATGAGCTAAAAAATATATAATATAATTTTGTATTTATAGTTTGAATGAAAATGTCTGTTTATTGCATCTTATTTTTCATATTTTTCAGTAGTTCCTTACATAAAGAAGTAACTAGTGTTACAGTGCGTTATTCACGTTATACATATTACTTGCATTGAAATGTGCCAGTTCGGTTAACGTTCCACTTTGGCGGTATTGATGGAAATTACTATCGATAGTGTTTACATATAAGGAGAGAGAAAATACAGAGAACATATAGGGACATGTCAGCATGCCTACTATTTCCACAAAAGTGTGTATGTTGCGTGCTGCTGTCTAGTAATCTTTCTGTGTTTGTGTGGCCTTGTATGCTCTTTATGGGAAACAAATATTCTCATGATGTTTATTAAGGTTATGGTTAGGGCTAGGTTCAGGTGTAGGCTTAGTGTTAATTGAGGTTAAGATTAGGGTTGGATTCAAGTGTAGGTTTAATATTACAGAGGCTAAGGTTAGATTTAGTGTAGGTTTACTATTACAGAAGTTAAAGTTAGGGTTTGGATTAGGTTTAGGTTAGGTATAACTAAGATTAAGATTATGGTTTGGTCCAGGTGTGGGTTTAGTTGTACTGTGGTTAAGGTTAGGGTTTGGTTTATGTGTAGGTTTACTATTACTGAGGTTAAGTGTAGGTTTAGTAATACTAGCTATAGTATTACTCAAGTCAGCAGAAGTCCTCACGAATATAGTAGTGCTGAACGTGTGTGTGTGTGTGTGTGTGTGTGTGTGTGAGTGTGTGTGTGTGAGTGCATGTGTGGGTGGTTAAGTAGGTGTGCTGTGGGTCGATACTAATCAGCCATGGTACAGCTGGGGGGTCATGCAACAGTGACACAAGAAAATACAACCTCACAATCTCACACATACACACACACACACATACACACACACACACATGTAAATGCAGAACTCCCCAGAGTCTGGAAGTCAAATGTAAGACTTGACATGGCTGTATGTGCCCATCCTGCTGTCAGATGTGCGTTTGAGAGTTACTGCCACTGGCAGCTATCCAATACTGAGTATAAAACCATTCATCTGCCTGTGTGTACTTTTATGGTGTCTAGTATGTTCACATGCAAAATTATTGGATACTGTAGTGATGGGATGATTCTGAATGTAGAAGAAAACTGCAAAAATGTACAAAATTAATCTGATACATACAACTATTTCAGGCAACTGAAACAGGATCAGATTCTTCAATTTTGATGATGTTCACAAAAACTGATTCTAGATCCGTATTCCTCCTTATGCAGTTTGTGAAAAACAGGCTGCCTACAATACTTTGCTATACAGTGAGATTTTGTTTATACTGTGTCCTACCTTAATGAAGAGCTTTACGTGGTTTGAGCTTGTTGAGAGAAGTTTGAGGATGTTTCTAGAAAAAACATTTGGGTTACTATTAGAGATGGGCCTGATCCGATATGATAGCGGTATCGGGTCCGATTTAGCTGTAAATCCAATATCAGTCGGTCAGCCCCGATCTCTATATTCCAGTTCGCAGCTTGCGCTGGATCTTAAACTCGACACTGTGTAATACGAGATGCATGAGCAGACAACCCAAAAGCGAAAGTAATATCAGAGAAGAAAGGAATATCACTCTTTGCTCTCCCTCAAGACCCCTTTGGGGCTCTTTCAGGTGCTATTTTGTGTGTTATGTTGACTGGTTTTGCCCCCTCTCCCCCTCTCTCTCAAAACACGAGGCTAAAGTTACGGATCTCGTAACTCAGCCAGTCCACCTTAAATACAGAAGTGGTTAGAAGTGGTTAACTCTGCCCACGTTGTGTCTCTGAATTCACATAATTTAAAACGTATTCGTTTTGCACAGTTTTTTACACAGTTGTTGCTGTTAAAATGAATTATTTATTTGATTCAGCCAAGATTGATGTGTTTTTGAAATTTACAAAATTTTATAGCTGTTGCTGCTACCTTTTTGTGAAATGTGACATAAATAAATTCCTTTGGAATGCCTTTAAATTCAGTGTAGTTGTGTAGTGCTTAGTAGTTTATTTGTTCTGTGATGTAACCTTACTAACAAACGGCACAATTTCAACAAAAACAATGCTAATATTAAAGTAAAAAAGATTTTTTTATTATATTGTATTATATCGGTATCTGTATCGGTGTCGGCAGTCATGTATCGGAATCGGATCGGTACTGGAAAAACGTGGATCAGCCCATCACTAGTTACTATTGACTTCTGATGTGTTGGCAATAGTGTTGCATGGGTCGGGAGATCCAAACCGGCCCGCCCAACCCGCAAAAGTACGCATGGATAATGACCCGAAACCCGACCCGAACCGAGGAAAAAAAACAATCTCGAATCCCATTTACAACACGTTTTGATCGATAATGAAATGCGTTTTGTAACTTTTTGACCCACCTGCCTGCGCCCACGATATTTTAAAAATGTCTGCTCTAAAACCGCCCGCACCGCAGGGTCACCGGTCGACCCGCGCATCACTAGTTGGCAACATTTGCCTCATAGCTCTAGTTCTAAACTAAAGAAGCAAGATTTTGACTTCACACATCTTAGCTGATGAACTTCATCTATGTTCAGTAGAATAATTGAATGTTTTTCCGCACTATTCTTTTAAAGACGTATTCATTGCGGAACCATTTATGACTATAATGATACACAAGGGATCATATTAATCATGCAAGACTGTTCTATGAATGTGTATGTTTCTGTCAACTCTTAAACATGTCAAGCTTCACCTGTTACATCTGCTCCTCTGTAAGCTTAACTGATATCATCTCCCACCCTCTGCACTCTCTCCATTTTTTTAAGAAAGATTTCAGTCATTTTTTTCTAGTGTCCGCTCTTCATACACTCCTATAATAACATATTATAGCCCATAATATGGCCACAATGAAACCTTCCTTCATAATCATTGTTATTACCATCACCAAGGTGATGCCTGCCACTCTAACCAATCCGCTTTCATCCATGCGACTCAGGAGTTCGGAGAGAAGAATGACTTTTGCGTCTATCTTTCGTTTATTTTGTTCTTCTTTTCTTCCACTCCCTCCCTCCCTCCTGGCTTCAGCAATGCGTGTACTCCGCAGGCTTCTTTCCAAGCGGCGCTTTTCTCTGCTGAGAACTTATTTTCTTTTCACCTGAAATCTCACTCTCATTTAGTTTTTTTTTACGCTCCCCTCTGTCTGTTTTCCTTCACGTGTCAGTTTCTCCCCACTGTCTGTCGCTGAAAAAGCTGAGGGCCGCTGGCTTCTCTTAACGCTGACTGTGAAATAATATCAAAAGCAGAGTTTAGAACCTAGCTAAAGGCTAAATCAGTCTGCTAACTCAGTCAGACATAAGCTCTTAGGAATCACACACTCAGCCAAATCCTTCAAACGCATGACCTTGACTTTACTGCAGTAGCTTTGGCTGTAATGCTGCTCGTGAACATTTCATCAATACTCTCACCTTTGAAGGCATAGTATTAAAAGAAATATATTGCCTGGAGGGGCTCCTGAGCAGACCAGTCTTCTAAGCTTTGCCATATCCTGGGGGTGGGATAGCACGAGTATTGTCCCCAGTAATCAGATTGGCCTCTTGAAAGTCCTTCTCCTGTCACTCACCATTCCAGAGCACAGCACATTATTGATTATATATCTGGAAAATCATTCTCTTTTAATTAATTATGTATATATATATATATATTCTATGCGAAGAAGATGTGTTGCACTGCATGAGGCAAATGGTGGTCACACCAGATAGTGACCGGTTCTGAGTCCCCAGACCCCCAATAAAGCAAAAAACTGCACATTCCATGGGTGGCCTTTTATTGTGGGCAGTATAAGGTACACCTGTGCACTACTCATGATGTCAGATCAGCATCTTGATGTGGCACACCTGTGAGGTGGGATGGATTATCTCAGCAAAGCAGAAGTGCTCACTATCACACATTTAGACTGATTTGTGAACAATGTTTGAGAGAAATGGTAATATTGTGTATCTGGAATGAATTTTAGATCTAAGTCCATCTCATGAAAAATCGGAGCAGAAACAAAGGTGTTGCGTTTATATTTTTGTTGAGTGTACATATATATTCAAGATAAAAGCACAATATTTTGCTATCTGTCTATAGAAAATTATTCTGCATATGCATCAGAAAATGCCAAAGCACAATGAGTCAAGTAGCAGACAGTGACATCTCTAGGGCTCTAAATACTAGGGCTGTCAAAGGTTATTTGCAGTAATTATCTAAAGTGCCTTAATGCATTGGAATTTCTTAACAGTACATTGTCTCAACCCAGTTTTTCAAGTGCAGAAAACTTGATGAGTATCAAGTTGAATTGGAAACTTGTGATATGAAGAAGGAGAAAGATAAGCAATTGTCAAGAGCTCTTTCAGCTCATTGAGATGTGCCATATGTACCGATAAACGGGATGCACATGCTGTAATGATGAAAATATGCTGTTATTAGCTAATTGGTGTATAAAGTTTATTTTAAGTTGTTTATGTTTAGACCCTGTTATAGCACTGGCTCAATATTACACAAATCCAAAATAACATCAGGTACACAGAAACCCATGGAACTGGCAGACAGCATCAGGAAGGCATGAGAGTCACAGGATAAATAGCCTTGCATTGTTAAATACAATTTCCTCTTCACAGGGGATTGAAGAGTCAGGCATACACAGTTAGGCAGCTTATGGCTAAGGAAGAGAAAGATACACTAAAACAAGAGCAAACCAAATAGAAAGGTACAGAGAGGAATGGACAACTCCTGGTCATGCTGGGCTTCATAAGGAAAATGAGACAATGTACAGATGAGACTAACTGAGGTTGTGGAAGAAACCAAAGTGGAAATAACATCCATTAACACACTGTAAGTGGTATGTAATGCAGTGGAAGTGTAGCAAGCAGCAATCTGCTATGCTAAAAGTTATTTCAGATTTTAACAATGCAGATCTCAAGTCAGTTCTCTCGAAATTCCACCAGTATGTTGACTTTGCAACTTTTGCTGGAGTGTGTTTACACAAACTTCACTGGTGCCCTGCTGAGCCCTGCCCTCACCTCAGCTACTCAGACCATGTCTCTGTTATGCTGATTCCAGTATACAAACTGCTTTTCAGATGTACTAAGCTCGTTTTGAAGCAGACATCTCTGAGAGCCATCTATTCTCTTCAGGACTGTCTGAGCATCCTGACTCTGAGTACACAATGTTGGTGACTGGCTACTGTCTCTAAGACCATCACCACATGCTTAATGAGAAGCTGTGGATGACTGCAGAGGTACACACACACATGACACTTCCTTCAGGTCAGGGGATAACAGCAAGGGCCAAACTGTCCACAGCCACTTTGAAGATACTGGTGACACACAGAGCATGTGGCAGGGCATCTCAGCCTTTACAGGACATCTCCACCTGCCTGATAGTGAGGCGTCCCTTCCAGATGCACCTAATGACTTTAACATGCAAAATGACGCAGCTGTAAGGAAGACCACCCTAACCCGCAACAACCAGGTTCTTTGCTTGACCATGGCTGATGTGAGGAGGACTCTGCTAAAATTAACCCACAGAAGGCTGATGGACAAGACAACATTCCTGGTTGGTAGACATCCTTAGTATCTCTCTGATCACCACATTTGTTCCAATGTGCGTCAAAGCTGCCACCATCATCCCCATGCCAAAGAAGTCTTCAGTATCCTGCGTCAATGACTACTGTCCCATTGCACTTACACCAATCACCAGTTGGCATATCATCTCAAACGTTCAGCAGATGATACCATCACTACCACCCTTCACCTGGACCCACTCACCTGGTCAAAAGAACAGTTATGTGAGAGTGCTGTTCGTAGACTTTAGTTCAGCATTCAACACCATCATTCCTCAGCATCTTATAGGAAAGTCAAGACCTGAACACCTCCCTCTGCAACTGGATTCTGGCGCCACTGACGCATATGTGTATACCCCTACTACTACTGTAAATACCCTTGTTTTAATCATATAACAATTGTTTATTTATTGCTGTCTAACTCTTTTTTCTGCAAGAATACAGTTTCTGTCTTCATATTGTATTCACTCACTCTAGTACTGTAGCTGCTTTTATCAACTGCACCATGTTGTCCTGTAATATTGTAATGTTGCTTTTTTGTTTTTTTTTGCACTCTCTCTCTTGCTCTCTTTGCACTCTGTGTTTTCCTGACCTGCCGGCACTTACGTTGTCTTTGTGGTGTTTTTTTTTGTTCTTTGTGTTGCACCATGGTCCTGGAGGAATGTTGTTTTGTTTAAGTGTGTACTGTGTTTATGGCTAAAATGACAATGAACTTACTTGCCTTGACTACTTGACTTGCCCTTTTTAGCAGGATATTGCACCAAGCCACACTTAAAACACTGTCCACAAAAGGATTGAGGAACATGTTCCAAATTCCCCAGATCTCAATCTGATTGAACATTCGTGAGATGTGCTAGACAAACTAGTCTGATACATGAAGGCCCTAATCAAAGGACATAAAGAATTTGCTACTGTGGTGCAAATACCACATACCTTCACAGATTTTGTGCAGTTCATTACTTGATGGGTCAGAGCTGTTTTTGCAGCACAAGAAGGATCTGCACAATGTTAGGCAGGTGGTTTTAATGTTACGGCTGATCGCTGTATATGCAAACACATCATTTAAAGTATGTACACTACACTACAAGCATCTCTCTCTCTTTCTCTTGCTCTTACACAGTGTTGAGGATACATCATTTCCATATCTGTTAAGTATTTTTTTTTCACATGCATCAGTAGATCTCTGCAGGAAAGACACACACTACACACTAACACCCCCCCACCCAACCAAACCCACACATACAGAGGCAAAACAGGAGAGGGAGATAGATGAGTTGAGGTTGGTGTTGGCACTGCAGTGACCTAGCCCAGAACAAAACAGTATTGAGTTTCACCTTCTCTTTCTTGTTCCTCCCTCACTTTCATTCCCTCTTTCCTTCCTCCTTTTTTTCTGGTGTTTCAATCTTAGGACGACCAGCATCACCTTTACATTCTCACATTTAGAGATTCACTGCATTTTGTGAATGTGTGTGCATGTAAGTGCTTGTTGTTGACCAAACATTTCAATTACATGCATAGGATATCTTAGACCTTAGATCAGATTTTGACCTGATGCATTAAACACAGCCCCTTTTTTCCCCTTCTATCATCCAGCACTCTCAATGTCTGTCTCAATCTTAAGAAATTCTCAAAATAGACCTAAATGAACTACTTTTATAGAATTGTAGTCTTTTTTAAGTTATACTGAGTGCATAACAGTGAAACAATTACATTTTAGAGACTCAAAATTAAAACGCAAGAGGCTGAAGACAAACCCAAATCACCAGTGACTCGAGACTTGACTGGGATATCACAGTGAATCTACTCAGACTTGCACTCCAGAGACTCAAGATTTGACCTAACCAAGTACTCATAGTAATGTCTGAGAGATTTAATATTGTTTTATTGTAAATTGTGTTTATGCATATGTGTGTGTGTGTGTGTGTGTGTGTGTGTGTGTGTGTGTGTATGTGTGTGTGTGTGTGTGTGTGTGTGTGTGTGT
>JBBPCY010012887.1:0-15400 GCA_037974405.1 Brachyalestes nurse
TTTGAGTTAATTAGCTGATTAGAGTGTGGCACCAGGTGTCTTCAATACTGAACCTTTTCACAATATTCTAATTTTCTAAGATACTGAATTGTGGTTTTCATTAGTTGTCAGTTATAATCATCAAAATTAAAAGAAATAAACAATTGAAATATATCAGTCTGTGTGGAATGAATGTATACATTATACGAGTTTCACATCTTGAATGGAATTAGTGAAACAAATCAACTTTTTGAAGATTCTAATTTTATGACCAGCACCTGTATAACAGATTTTGTATTTTTGTTACAAGATCTTGTTTTGCAAGACTATGTCTTGGCATGTTGTAGTCAGGCTGTACCAACATTGTTCTGTCATTTTATCCTTTGCTGGGTTCCACTGGTAGCAACTGGTACTGCAGGACTACTATGTTATTACATTAACATACTGTAACACTGAGATGGTAACACTGACTGGATTTTAACATCAGTGCTGCAGTTCTCATGTCATGTTAGATTTTTTCCATGTATAGTTTGGGACATTAACTGGCATTTGTGACAGTCAATATTTATTTATAACTGAGATTATGATTTCCACTTTAGAAAAAAAAAAAAAAGACTGTCCATTACTAATTTACAACTCAGCATGGGTTAACTGAGGTTTTATGTCCCATTAAAATTTATGACTGAAGATAAAAATATGGAAAAGGAATAGGCTTGTTTATAATTATAATAAAGGAAAGAGAGTGCCCATTTATAAATAATAAATTTTAGCTGATGACCTAAGCTAAAGAACACATTAGCTTTAGCTAAGCTAAAGATGTATTAGTAATGTGTTAGTCACATTTCAGTATGTACAAAAGAAACAATATAAAAGGTGAGTAATTCAACTACAGAATGAAATGGAGAAGCCAACACTGCTGGGCACTTAAGCAGGCAAATAACTATAATATGACCAAATGGAAAAAGAAGAAAGTTTAGAATTGCACAAACCTTCCAGATAATGCTTTTCTAATGGAGAGAGAGGAAAGAAGGAAAAGAAAAAAGAACCAGTCTTTAGTTTAATCATTGTATGTTGGTTATCTAATGCTAAACCACCTGCATCATAGTTGCATTACTAGGCTTTCACTTGACAGGAAACCTAATAAAAAGGATAAATGTCCTTATATAAAAACTTACACAAAGAAAAAGCATTCAACCCTATCAAAGCCTGAGGATATCAAAAGTATATTTGTACTTCAAACACCAGTACAGAGACATGTCACCCCGATCATCAACTTACTGAAGTAATTTTCAAATTCATCAATATAAAAAACTGAAGAGTGTTAATAATAACATAAAACTCCCTATACCATGCAATTCAAGCGCTGCCTACATAGGTGTCAGGTTTGAAACTAGCACTGATCTCAACCTGCCTCAGTCTTGTATTCTTTTTCATGCACTGGGAGTACATGCGATTAATTTCAGCTATGCAATAAACACTGGTTTCAAGAAGCATGAAAGATGCATGGACACAACGGAGTGGTCACAAATTGTAATGATAATGACTGAAAATAAATGAGTTACACTCTGCACTGGAAATCAGGATGCAAATGAGAACATTAAGTATGAAATTCTATATATAATTGTTTTACACTGAGAAAAGTATCATAGTATAATGTTAATAGGAACTGAGAGGACTGGCATACAAAAAGTAATGTAAAGGGCACAGAAAGCATCAAAAGTAAAAATGCAATTATAGCAACAGCTCACCTGTACTCCAGGACTGACTGGGGTTAGTGGGTACATCTGTGGGAAGCACATAGGCTGGCCGTACACGGCAGGGGACTGTTGCATGACGATGGAAGGGCTAGGCTGACCTTGAGGCCGTGGGAGAGTGGGAGTTGTAGCTGGTTTGGGCTGATTAAAGAAAAGAGCAAAAAACTGTTGTATTTCATCACTCTTGAGGCTTCTTTCTGTCATTCATGTTTTAATTTGGTGATAACTAATGAAATATAAAATTGGTCTTTGAAAATGATTATTAAACTACAATATTAAATTTAAATTTAAAGTTTATTACTTTATATACTTACTGGAGTGCAAAAAGCTCTGGGGTTGAACTCCTTGGCATTAGGATTGAGGGTTGATTTTCTTACACTCCTGTTAGAAAAAAAATCCCATTCTAGATTAATTATCTAGCGTCAAAAGAATGGTCAAATGTCCCATACAAATCTCTATTTAAAACTTACAAAAGCACTGCTCATGAAGGAAGGAATACAACACTGTGTGCCCTATAGTTTTGAAGATCTTGAGGGTAGACTTCATATGCATAGTGAGTTGCAAGTGAGGCTTCGAGACAATTCCACTGCAAGTTAAATAAATGGATGTAAAACATGAATACAACTCAATAACTATTGAGGATCACGCTACCAAAATGGCTGAATTGCACAGTGACGTGTACTTTTTTGCCTTTCTTACTGGCTGTAAACACCTGCATTCATAAGATGGTGTGGGTTTACTTGTGCAATCTTTAGCCTGCTCAACAAATGGGTGTGTGGGAGTGAGATACAAATGATTTCATTCATTCATAAAATTAACGTTTCTTGCGGTTACAAAAATATCAGTAAAATTATAATGCAAAATCAATTTGAGGAAAAAAATGAAAAAATGGCCCCAAAAATGCTAACACAAAGATATTACAGAAAAAGGTAATACAGCAACCATTTCCACATAATTTTAATCATTGTCACTTTTTCATTGTCAAGGAGACTCTTCAATCACATGACAGCACTAACTTCCTTACAAAAGACCTATGCACTTATGTTCTTAAAAGATCTTAGCAGATGCACAAGCCAGGTAGACCATTCATATCAACATGGGATAGAGCAACCAGTACCACTGTTCTCATCAAAACTAGACATCAGTCAACTAGACTACTGGTCACATATGTGTAATAGCAGTAGTATGAACCAAGTTAATTGCACTGCAGAAAATAGAATCTTAGCTAAACAAGCTACTAAGAGCAACCAACAACAGACTTCAAACAAAATGCAATCCTTCAAACTGGCCCTGCTGAGACTCGGTCTTTTTCCACATATTCTCTAGCAGCAGAAAGGCAGTGACTTTTATAACTCATTACTCACTCCAGAACAGGGTCTTTCTTGTCCTCTTTTTCATCCTTGTCTGCTTTTGCAACAGCAGTGACAACAGGCAAAGAAGTCTGGACACCCTGAGATGTCACATCCGGACCTCGTTTTTGCTCGGACACAGTGCTATGAGTCAAAGAAGAGGGAGCTGGAGATGGGGTGCTAGGATTGCTCCCAGCAGGAGGGATAACCACTGTAGCTGACCCTTCTTCGCCTACAGAAGAACCTGAGCAACCTTTGGATCCTGTTGAGTCATTCATGCTCTTGTCACTGGGTTGCTCCTTTGGTTTCTCGCCAGGGTCCCGGGGAGGCTTGGTCACCATGGTCTCAAAAACCATGTCTGAATTCGAGTTAGACTGCAACTAAGGACATGTACAGTTAAAATGCCAACTCAAAGTATTAATTAAGAAACAAAACACAGGTAATAAAGATGTCAAAAAGAGACTTACCCTAAAATCTACACTAAATTTTTTTAAATTATCTATCTGTTTTCTGTGGTCAGGAGCCATGCTGAGATGTCCTACAAAGACAAAATCATGGTCGTTAAAAAACACCCATTCCAAAACAACTGTTCATGTTTATCTGGATTTTTGGCATTTTGTCATTCCAAAACAACTGTTTGTGTTTATCTGGATTTTTGGCATTTTGGCATTTTGCCATTCCAAAACAACTGTTTGTGTTTATCTGGATTTTTGGCATTCTGTTGTAGTCTGAATGCTTGTACTTATGTAGTATATGCAGCCAGTCAATCTGTGTTGTGTAAACTTTCTACTAAACAAATGCCAGTGTGTCGGAAGTGCAACACTGCTAAAACATTATCTTATGCAAATGGACGTCTTTATTTGATTTAAAAAATAAAAATATTTACATTTATTCAATTTTTTTAAGGACTCATGAAAGGGTTAGAGGTCCCCCTTTAAATATTAGATTTCATGTTGGGCATTATTATGGCCATTAATCTTAGCCAATTTGGAAATGTCCTTAGGTTATATTGTTCAAAAATCTTAAATAGTTAGGAAAATGAAGCTAAAGGTTCACTTAAATACAGTAATCCCTCGCTTTCCGCGGGGGTTACGTTCCAAGAGCACCCCCGTATAGTGGAAAAACCGAGTTGTTGCCTAAAAATGCCTATTTCTATAGTGTAAACCCTAAATATGCTCCCAAACATGCTCCCAGAACACTTTAATTTCATTTTAAATTCAGTTTAATGCATTTCCTTTAAAGAAAATGTAAAGGCAATCTAGCGTTTAATTTAAATTCCCAGCCGAGATATGCAACTCGGAAGGTTGCGTGACAAAAGTATTGGGACATGCGGGTTTTCGGGGGAATAAAACCTGATCTACTCAGGCTAAAAATACAAATGAGGGCTCATTGGAAAGATCTAACAAACTGTGGAGTTTGAAGTGTCTGAGTGCTTTCCCCGCCGAGATATGCAATTCAAAGGATATTTGCAGTTTCGCATAAAACTATGAGATATTTATGCAGTTTCGCATAAAACTATGAGTTTGGTTCTCCAAAAAAAATCCGTGTGTGATGGCCTCTATGACTCCTGATCCACGTAAAACTGGGGGATTACTGTATTGGCAAATGAAGCTAAAGGAATCTGTAAATAGGGCTATCTAATTTTGCACTTGATTTATAGTGCTGTCTGTGTGATCCACTGAGCAAGGAGTTCTATATAAAGTGCACAGAGCAATGGAGAAAATCCACAGCCTCGTCTTTTGCCTCGCTCCAATTTCATAGTGTCTGGGTAGTTCGGTTACGTATAGCCTATTAATTCCTGCAATAAAATATCTGTGAACCTCTTAAAAACCTTATATAGAAACATCGCACTCATGGCATCAAACGTTTCTGTATCCAGACTGACCAGTAATACTTCTTATTTTCGTGAATATATGTAAAGAGTATTTCTTTCTTCCGTCTTTTGGGGTTATGTCACTGCCGGTAGTATCTGTATTTTTTACAAGTAAGGCACCTTGCCCCCTTGTCCATAACAACAGTTACAACAATTGAAACAGTCCTCTCCTTAGACCCATCTCGTAAAAGACTTATTTTAATTCTCTATGGTATAGTGATGGGTTTGAGATGTGCGCCCATGGACAAGTTTAGGCCATTATGGGATAAATATGTAGGTCTGGCCATATCAGATGATACTCGGAATTCTATTCTTAAACGTATTTAACCTCTCTACGTGCTCGCCACTGTCTAATTCAGTTCAAAGTGGTACACAAGGCTCATGTTTCAAAAACCTAAATCATCTGGTATGTACCCTGAGGTCAGCCCCTATTGTGAAGGTAAAATTAATAAAGCCTTGCTCACTCATATGTACTGCTTTTTCACACCTATGTATATTTTTGTGGGTTGTTTTCTTATCTTATTTTTTGGTATTTATGGCACTAACAAAGGATGTTAGGGAACACTTATGCTTAATGAGTTTTGTGCTGAACAGGTTTCTCTCTGATTCTCTTGTTCTGTTTGTCTCTGTGCACACGGACCAACCCTTGTGCCCCTGGTTTTTGTCCGTGCACCAAAAAATGTGAGCCTTTAGCCAACTAATAATCGGAAAATGATTGACATGTCGACACGTCACAAGCGCACCACTGCTCAAACACTGTTGTATACAAAAGGACACCCTTATTTGGAGCTTCTGTGTGTTTGGGTCGACAGTAAAGGCTTCAAACATCACAGATACCTTTGTTTTGATCATCTGTTGTGTAGAACCAGAGATCTCAAAATAAATTATTTTAAAAAATCACAAAATTTGGTGGGGTGTGTGTGTGTGTGTGTGTGTGTGGGAGTTGCATGCAAGTGGCGCTTTTGACTATAAGCAGCACAGACAGAGAGTTAAATCCTGCCTGATCATAAAGCTTCAAATCTTATTATAATACCAATGTGTTTATAAGCTGAAATGTTGCCTTAGATTATGCCCTGTTGTGCTTCTGTTCATTTTATGGATTTGTTGATAATTGATTTAAAAGTGGAAACACACTAGTCACTGAATCAGAAGATGGTGTAATTTGTCTTTGTTCTAAATAAACTGGTGTATACAACCATTTATAATAATTCTGAAAAGTCAATATATTGTTTTAGAATTTGGGTTTCTAATTTTTATAAATAGTGTTATCTGCTTGCTGCTTTTTCAATTCCCTTACCAAAATCTTAGTAAATTTTAAATCCAAAATCATAGTATTTTTGTTTTGTTCTTAAGTAAATTTATTTCATTTCTCATCGTCTTAATTTTTTCCATATAATTTGAATATGGTTCTTTGTGTTGTCTCCAGTTCTTTTAGTTTTCTAATTCTGACAATTCTGACTTTTTTAATGCACAAAAATATATTACTTTCCTTAATTGCAGTTTTCATTCCATCCCATACAATTTATGAGTCAACCTCCCCATTATCATCAATTCTCAAAGAGCATGTGGGTGGGAATAATGAGTATAAGTATAAGCTTGTTGGACAGATGTATCACTCCGAGTTTTGACATTTTAATCTTGTCAACAGAAGTTTGAGTAGATCCCTCTGAAAAATCCAGCCTGTGATTAAGGTGTTTATTTAGATGTGGCCTCCACATTAAGGTGTGTATTATGGTGTGCCCTCATATTAAAAATGTTTAAAGATTCTTTATTTGGATCAAACATCAAATGAGATGTCACTACCTGGGTGGCATCTACATTTAACAGACTCTCTTTTTATCTAGTTTATTTTTATTGTCTTCCACGTTTCCTGAAGTCTAAGAAGTATATTTCCTTTATTTCCAAATGTAGTTCAAATGGAACTCTTCTCCCATGGTCTGATTTGTAGGATAAATAGAACATTTTAGAGAATCCCCTTTCTTTTCTATTTCTCCTGTTCAGTGGAGTTTAAACATATTACTTGTAGTAATACAATTTGTATTGACAGACAAAAGATTTCAGCCATAATCTTTTACTGATGCAGCCCCCTACTAAAATTCTCCTACTATGACTGAAGTTCCTGAGTTCGTTTAGTATACTTCATAAGCCTGCTACAATCTTCTTCCTCCTGCCTTTCATCCTAGGACAGCAAGATTGTTCTGTGCATTGTTCTGTGCTACGTGTTCACGTATGACAGAATGGTCACTTTCACTTTTCAAATGTTTTTAGGGTTATTTTATTTAACTGTCAGGGAGCACAAAAGTCAATCTACCATCTGTGAGTTTGGGGGGGAAAGTAATACAGTGATATAGCACCGTCCAAAAAGTGAAAATTTTATGTAATCTCAATTTCTCAACCAAGCTTTGGTAGACTTGGAAGTATGCGTGGGATCATTGTCTTGCGGGTAAGTCCAATGGTTAAGACTCAATTTCTGAAAAGAAGGAATCACATTCCTCTTTAAAATTACTTGGTATTTCTGGGAGTCCATGATGCCAGTTACAGGGTTAAGACTGCCAGTTCCTGCACCAGAAAAACATTCCCATATTATGACATGGCCCAACTGTGGGAATGGTATTATTTTGGTCATAAGCCTTTCCCTACTCACATCAGACATACTGCTGGTCCATGTGTTCGAAATGTTCCAATATACTTTTGTCAGTCCATAAAACTGCAGGCCTATCCAAATTTTACCTTGGCATATTCTAGTGGTCAAGAGTGGCATGCATCTTGTAGTGCAACCTTGTTTATTCAGTGCTTTTCTTATAGTTGCCACTGAAGCACTTTTCGCAGTCTTCATCAGGTCATCCTGTAGGTGTTTTGCAGTAACACGGTGGGGTTTCTTAGTTGCCCTGACTAAGTTATTAAGGGCTCTTGATTAAATATTACAGCTAGACAAGTTTGCCATACGTTTTCAACTTTATTATAATGCACCCAGTGGTGCCTCTTAGAATATTACATTTTTAGGAGATTTTCTTGTACCTGATGCCTTTTAAGTAAAAGGAAATGTTCTCTCTCTCAGCTATTGTGAAAGCTCATAGTCTTACCATGATTGCAACTTACCTTCATAGGAGAAGTTTATATATGTATCACAGCCCATTAAGGATTATTATAGAATTCCCTAAGGGTTAAGTATATGGTTTAGCTCCTCTAGACCATAAAAACTAGTAGAAGGAATGAATAACTGTGACATGGCTATTTTAATACATTTTTTATCACACATACTACATCATACATTTTCTTTGTTGATTTTATATGTAATTCAAATGATAAATACGCCACTCAGAGCAAAATCTTTCATTGGTAATTCCTTACAATCTTTGGGGGATCGAATATTTCTGACTAACTTTATAGGGCCACAACATTTCATGAGGGGTTGCAATGATTTAAAAAAAAAAAAAAAGTACACACCTTTACTGGCAGGCCTACTAATGCCAGGGGAAGATTCCATATGCTTCACATTCTCCTTGTTAGAAGTGGGTGAATTCTGTCTTGTCTCCTGCATTCTGGACTCCTTTGCTGAATTTATGCATAAGAAACTAGACAGTTTCAGATATCATGATGGCACTCCAGAAAACAAATCCTCAGGCATTGTTAAGAGATGCCCTTACCTTCTTCTAAAGGTGCTGTAGCTAGGTTAGGCACAGGGCTTGCTGTAGTTGGTGATACAGGTACAGGTGTGGTCGAGCAGTCAACTGGCACTGTGCCAGTCTGTGGGGAAGACATGGAAGAGGGTCCAGGAAGTGCTGCTCCCATACTGTTCTGTCTAGGAGAACGTGGTCTGTGTGCTATAAAGAGACAGCCACAGTAAAAATGATCATTTTCATTCAATAATCCTGACAATGATCACCAACAAGCTTAATAAAGGGGTTTAAAAATCTTAAACAAAATCTGATTTAAAGTAAGCCTTTAAAGTAGGTTTATATGTTAAGATAAAGGGTTTTTAGCAACATGGGACAGCTATTCTCTAAGCACAGACAGTATTCCCTAGCTTAATTAACCACACTTTTTACATTTACATATCAGATAATTGATAGCATGAGTGTAGCATTTTTCATAGCTCACCTCCACTGACCACAGAGGACCAGGTGCCCCCAGCGGGACTGCTACGTGCAGAAGAAGGCGCTGAAACCTCCCCAGATGCACCCTGGGCCATAAAGTCTGCTCCAGGAGGTACAACGCCTCGACAAGAGGCCACTCTGTGAGTCCTAGGAGTTCGCTGTGACTTTGGAGACATCCTTGGAGGACCTGTGACAACAGGAATGAAGAATTATTTTGGTTGGGGGTGAGGGAGGCATTACTGAAAAAGCACTTACACACCAGTGTGTAAACATGTGTCAAAACCCAGTGTAGTTCTTTATGCGTGCAGGTGAACAGGAACTCAAAACTCAGTCTATAGATTATAACACAAATAACTTGAAACAACAAATTAATAAAATTACTTAATAAAAACAAAGTTATTTAAAACAGCTCAAAACTAATTCCACTTAAAATAACTTTCTGCAACTATCACATAAGCAATATTCATTAAAAATATTCTACATTTATCAGGCTTTGGAGATTTTCTGTCTCAGAAAAAACATCCTGAAATTCCTACGGTTTTAGTTTTGTTCTGCTCCATGGATTTAGTGCAGCATAGACTATGAGTGAAGAAAACTGTCAACAATGTGCAAGCACCTAGACAAAGCTCTTAAGCTGCATTCACACTTTAGCAGCAAAAAGATTTTGTGCACAACTCAGCCATTCACTTTAATGTATCAGTGTTTGCTGTTTAGCGTTGAGCAGCCAGCAGCAAAAGTTCAAACTTTTACCCTGCACCACACTGACAGTCAAACTTGCACTCAATAATAGAATAGAATAGAATAGAATAGAATATCAAAAACATCTAGTCTGCATTTCAGGTTTCAATTAATAAAAAATATTCAGTTAAATACAAGTTCCTCATATATGAGCCACTTTCATATGTAGTCATAAATTGTATTTATGTCCAGGTGATTTCATCTTAATGAGAACTCTCAGATCATGGTTCCTGTTGGGTTTAAAAAAAAAAAAAAACTGTGCATGCACCATAAAAGACAGATAGAAGTCAATTACTCACACCCTGTTAAAAAAATCTTCAAACTGAGTAAAAAAGGTAGAACTGAGCAATGAGGACTCAAGAGAAAAGTAGTCTACATCAAGAAAAATGCTTTCGTCTTTGTCGGTAGAAGCTTTATGCTTTCTAATCTAAACTGTAATACATAAGCATCAGCAGCCATCAATACAGTATCACTTTCAAATGAACTGCCGTTGTGGGTCCTCATGAATGTGATACTGAGGACATTAGACATGGAGGAAAACAAAGTGAAACCACTTGAGATCCAGGACATTAGACATGGAGGAAAACAAAGTGAAACCACTTGAGATCCAGGATAATTTTTAATACCAGCTTGACATTGATTAACAATGTCCGAGAACCTATATACCCAACAAATGAAGTAAAGACGCTGCAATTCAGCTTCAAACATGAGGAGTGTGAGTAACTTCAGAACAAAAAATGAGCAGAGTGAGACGTTACGAGCACCCAAAAACACAAACCCACACCTGTTAGTTGTTGTCAACTTTCTTTACAGAAAGTGAAACTAAGCAGTGCATCCTCATGCCAAAACCAAAACATGGTTGCTCACTCCAGCTTTTTCTGGTACCTTCCAAAGACAGGCGTTTGGGCACATTGGAGTGGATTGCAGCAGAGCCATGACCAGAGGGGTGAGAAGGGGGCCGTGAGGGCCTGGATGGGGGTCTGGAGGGTGGCCTGGTGGGAGTGGCTGCCCGGGTTGGGAAGGAGGTGGGGCCTAACTGATATCGGGAAGGAAGACGAGAGGAGGGAGACGGACAGCGAGAGGGCCAGGGATGGACACCTGACAGGGATTGAATTTAAAAGAAAAAAATGACAGAAAGCGAGCTTATGTAGATCTGTTCCTCACTTTTATAGCAGCAGCAAAAGGTTGAACCTCAAATAACTGCTGCTTCAGTACATAAGTTGATGCTGTCTTCCTTTTGCTTACTAGAGGGACAGAAATAATGTCTAGCCCTTCACTTACAACACAACTTAATAAATAACAAATAACAATCGGGACTGTTAATGAATTAGCTATTTTCATTGCTGGTTTGATCATCATAAAATGAGAATTGTTATTCATTGAATTTGAACTGTGTTATAAATGACACCGACCAGCCACAACATCAAAACATCAACATCACCGCTATACACCTATAGTAGGCACATCAGAACTGGACCATGAAGAAATGGAAAAAGGTAGTCTGGTCTGAAGAATCACAGAAAGTGTAACGCTGTGCTCCATTTTCTGGGAAAACCTACTGGCATTCATGTGCATGTTACAACTAATTGCAGAACAAGTCAAGATGTTTGTAGATGCTACCTCGCAAATTACAGAACTTGCTGCTAATGTCAGATGACACAGACATACCCCTCAGAGATCTTGTGGTGTCCATGGCTCTATGGGTCATAGCTGTTTTGCTGGCATTAGGGGGGCCAACACAACATTAGGCAGACGGCTTTAATGTTGTGGCTGATTGGTGTACATTACACTGAAATAAAATTTTGGCTTGACCATGAAAGGTGTAAAACAAAACTCTGACCAAACAAACTGAAAGGATCTGAGTCTTGACAATCAAAGATGAATTAATCATAGAATGTCTAAAATACTGAGACACAAGACAAATTACATAGGTATAGAAAAAGGTATTTGTTGTCCTTGAAGTCAGGAATGCACAGAAGTACAAAATGGAAGTCCATAGTGAAAGCAATTAGATTAATCGGCCACAGTCAGACAAATCCTTAAAAATAAGCTACAAAAGTTTAGGAACAGATGAGACTAATCCTTAATGAATCATTCTGCAGCAATATATGAACCGGAAAGGAAGAAAACATAAATCCTCAAGCAAATACCTGAGGAAAGGTTAATGAAGGTCTAAAGAAATGAATGATAGAGTGGAATTCTGAAGGTCTCTGGTAACCTCCCTATTTCAAGAGTATAGAGGCAGATAATTTGCAATTTTGTAAAGCTGTTATTCAGTTGTTGGAGTTCAAAGTCAAATCAAGGCTTAAAGAGTAGAGCAGTGATTGTCAACTGGCAGCCCATGGGCCATATCCGTATAAGCGACCTCACGCTGACGATCCATAATTCTCCCTCCCTGTCCAAGCCTTAAGACGGTCACATATTTAATTATATGCATGTTCAAAAAAAAAAATTGTACAAAATGTATGTATAACTCATAATAACTACAGCAATAAAAACTACCTCCATTGACAACACGTTGATCCACACAAGGTAGTGTGCTGTGGTCATGAGGCCCAGTTCTAGGCGTGGGTGGGCCAGGGCTACACTGCACCAGTCTGGGAGAGTTCTGCCGCCCTGTTCCCCATGACATTGCTGTTTCTCTGTTCCTCTGACCTGGAGGAACGTATTTGTTCTCCCTGTTAAAGACACGACAATTATAAATGAGCATTAAGCCAAGATGCTATGCATTTCATTGTACCAGGGATAAATGGAGTTTTATGAGCAATGTAAATAGGGGGCAGCAACACAAAACCAATCCATGTAGTTTGTAAACAGTAGGCAACATAACAATTAAAGATGATTAAGACAGCAAAGTCCTAATCAGGATGATCGTTGACATTAGTCTGGATATTTCTTTTGATGATACATGATTTGATCCAGCATACATGAGTCAATGTACTTTTTCCTGCCATGTTTTTTTAAGCTTATTTATTACTATATTAATACAAATTGCAGGTGATGTATGTGGACATATGTGCATGTATCACAGCAAACAGACATACAACTTTCTATTTTATAAAGAAACAAAACATGAAGCAGGACAAAGGTATCTTACTATTTCTTCATGATCTTAAACTAATTTAAGTACTTTGAAATTAGACTTGCCACGTGGACTTGCTCTGCTTATCAATCACTGTCACTGATTTTTTGTCACTGATTTATTTTTTTTTTACATACACTACATGTTATGCTTGTCAGGGTGCATACCAGCAGCTCTGACTTACAAATTAAAGTAGAATATTTAATAATTCACTTTTGTTTTGTGGGATTACAATTAAATTCAATGTTTGGGAATTCCTTACATGACGTTACGTATGGCCCACTTGAACTTACATTGTAGGTACCATATAACAGTGTGTGTAAAAGATATTACATGTCACTGGAAGTGTAACTTGATGCTCACCTGCTGAGGGTGTGCGAATCCCTCATTACAGCTGTGTATTTCTCCTCCTCTGAGCGGTCATCGTTCTCCAGGGCCACTCGGGCCTTATAGGCAGCACTAGCCTCAATCTCTTCAGCCAGCTGGGCTGCACGGGCTTCTCGCTTCAGGAACTCTTCTGAATTGTCCCGCTCCAGTGGCACCCTGAGATATTGGGTAGCTTAATATTAATAATAAAGTTCTGATCATCATCCAAAAAAACAAACAAAAAAAAACCATTCAGCAGGCATGGCAGTGGCATTTGTAAAATGTTTAAATGCAAACATTTGTTCTCTGGTATCATAAATTCTGAAAATCTGGTTTGCATCTGGTTTCACAAATCCCAAAAACAGATAACTCAAAAGAAAGCAAGAAAGGGAGGCACTCACGTGTATGAGGAAAGGCTACTGTCATAGGTGGACTTCACACCATATGTTTCTTCATTGTATTTAAACATGTCATCAGGATCCCAACCATTCGACTGACAGGAGAGTTACAAATGTTAGAACAATAACTTTACCCAGTTTCATTGCACAATCGTTAAACAAGTATGAGTTGAGTTTTACCAAATCATTGTCAAGAGACTCCAGGCTGCCTGAGACATACTGAACCCCACCATCCCAAGGTTCAAGGTCCTTCTCTTTGTGTTCTCCATTTAGGCGAGTACTTACTGCACTGTCTGTGAAGTTATCTGACGCAAACAGACATGAAAAAGAAAATGCAATAACATTTTAATAACAAGATAACAGCGACTATATTAAGAGGATTACTATAAAGTTAAGATGAATAGAAAGCAAAAAAGTAGTTATGAATGTATGACAGCGGCTTAGTGATCTTGGGCCTTTCTATTCAAGCACTTGAGGCCTTGAGGATTTCATTTTTTTAAATCTCTCTATTCATGACTGAGAGCCTCTGCACAAGAGAACAAATGGCAAAAAAACCTCTATCAAATAACTGTACTAGAAAGTTACAATACGATTCTTGTGTATTTAAATGTAACTACTTATTAGGTAAACTCATCCCAGCTAGTTGATGCCTTTTTGTCAGTTCAGCTTGTGACAGCGTGACAAAGTCAGTAAAGAATGGTGCATACTCCAACAGCTATGATAAAACATATTTGGCCCAGATCGCATTCTAAGTACATCCTGGTCAAACAGTTTGCAGTTCCTGGGAATATGTCCTGCTGTAATATGACCCTAAAAAAATGTGTGAAAAAAACAAAAAACAAAACGCAATGGTATAATGGAAATTGTAAATCCTAAAATGATATTTCTGGATATACTATGAGGCACAAAGCCATGCAGTTAAAACAGCAAAGTATAAAGGGTGCTGTATTTCAAAACAAGTTGTAAAATCTCCACAGTAACATTTCATCACAATGGGATGCAATCATCATGATAAAACCACAATCTAGTCGTTCATTTACTTAAAACATACAACAGGCCTATACTTGATGTTACTTGACATTTCAGTGTATTTACGTTTCAGCTACATTTTCCATCTTAGCTTATTAGCAGAAGGAGAAGTGAGAACAGACTTGAACATCATAAACTTACAACTATGGCCATTGTAAGCCTTTACTGTCACACAGTCCAAATTCTTCAGTCACTAAAAGAGCTGTTTTTAAGCTCATCTTTGAATGAGAAAAAAATATAAACAATTCAAAATATTAAATACTAAATGTGAAATCAGCCGATACATTAAGCCAATTTGTTATGTCCTGTCAGAACACCGGAAGTATTTCCAAAAATTAACTAAACCTCATCTTAGGGTAATAATTAGTCCAAGGCCTATCTTTGTTTAGACAGTCTGTTCCAATATTTTGCAAACTCAGCCCTAAATAGGGATGGGAATCGAAACCCGGTTCCGATTCAGAACCGGTTCTAATTTTGCTAAACACCAGAATCGTTTCCCTCTGGGCGTTATCGGTTCCTCTAACGATTCTCTGACGACTTTTTCCTGCGTCGCGCACGATGACGTCACACTCCGCGACTGGAATGATCGTGGAGCAGAGAAAGTCATCCGCGGCGTGGTTGCATTTTACAAAAAAAAAAAAAAAAAAAAAGAAAACTACGTCTGTAACCAGTGCAGTGCTGTTTTAACTTGCAAGGGTGGTAACACCAGCAACATGTTAAAACATTGGAGGTCTC